>PXOD01001851.1:0-11050 GCA_003012165.1 Paramyrothecium roridum | reverse complement strand
AAAAGAAAGAAAAAGAAAGAAAAGAAAAGTAAACGAAAGAAAAAGTGAGACACAAGAAAGTAGAAGAAAGAAAAAGAAAGAAAAAGAAGAAGAAGAAAAAGAGGAAAATAAGTGACAATGAAAAGAAGAATGTTACATGCTAAAGTTGGATGTAGGAAAAACGGCTAGCCGTAGTGAATGCCTCAATATGCACACTCAATCCGTATCATCAGCAACTGGTGAAGTGGTGCCCGATAAATCCCGGGCATTGCTGGATTTTTGCTGCCTGCGCGATCGCCGTACTGAGGTGCGGCTGCTATTCTTAGAATCAGCGCTCAGGATAGTCGGTAGTTTGGGCCGCTGAGCGGCACGGCCAGGTTGGCTTGAGTGGCTGTGAAAAGAGTCCTTCCTGGAAGGCAGTCCTGTGCCTTCGTCTTCTGAGCTATCGTATCCCGGCGGGGTGACAACGGGCCGGAGCCGGCCTTTCCGGGTTTCAAATGGATGGTCGAACGACTCATCCGAGTTGTCAAGGGATAAGCTCCTGCTCCTTGCTAAACTTCGGGGTCGGTTCTCGAACAGGGACTCGATGAGCTCTTGCTCGGTAGGTTCGCTATCAGTTCTCGTCCTTGTCCGAGGCATCTTGTCCTGGACAAGACGTCCAAGTGGGAGCTCATCACCAGCCGACGTTACCTTCAGGCTCAATCTGCTGGCGGAGCTAGTAGTACGGTTCACCGGAACCTTGCCTTCCATGATCTTGGCCGGAGGTGGCGGTTGCAACATCCACCTGTGAGCGTCCCTATGCCCCGGCTTGTTGCTGACGACTGGAGGGTGGTAGTCATTGACCGGGGGGTTCCGGGGGGTGAAGTAAAAGTCCTCGCGTTCCTGCTCTGTTACCTCCTTGTCCAGACCCAGGGTCGATTCTATGAGCCGTCCAGCGGAGTCTCTCGCCTTAGAAAAGGCATCCTTTAGTTTGTGTGCGCCATGTTTCTCGCCCCACAGTTCCTCGTCCTCGCGTTGATATCCATGACGCCTGTTCCAGTCCGCAGACAGGCCATCATCATCCGAACCTACGGCCATGCTGCTGTTGTTCGCATCGGGTCGGCTCGTCTCGGTGATTGTGCGTTCCAGAACGCTCAAAGAGCTCTCGTCTCTGGCGGAAGAGCTGGTCAACCCGCGCTGGCTCGAATTCTTGCTGCCGGATTTCTTTGGCAAGGCCGGTCCCCTGCTGATTTCCTCCTGCCAGAACGGATTGGTGTTGAACGGTGAAGGGTGCTGGTAGAGGCCGGGTTGCTGCATTTCGAATCTAGCCTTCTCTTCCCTCTCCCGCTTGGCCTTCTCCTTAGCCTTCTGCCGGTGACGAACCTGCGCACATGGCGTGCAGGCGACGATGTAGAAGATGGCGGACTGTAAGGCGACGGGAAAGGACATGATGGTGGTCGGACAAGCAGAGCCAAAGAATGTCTATGCTGCCGAGCAATGGCTGTGGGCGAAATTATTACATGGGAAAGGATCGGAAGTTGGGAGTCGGAAGTCGTGTCTCGACGCTGTTTTGATGGCTAGGAAGAAGGCGCTAAAGCATTCATTCGAAGTCTTCCAGAAGCCTTGCAAGTCCGACACGGGAAAGGAACGGGAGTCTCAAGTTTTGAGCTTCAGTTGCGGCAGCGGTCAATTTGTTCGCGGGCGTCCTGGAATGGTGGGCGGAATGGCAGGCGTAGAGAAGGGGCAAGATGGCGGAAGGGTCCTTGGTGTCCGTGCCTTAGAGGGGGGATTTGTTTCAAGTCGCAGGGCCCAATGTGGAAACAGATTCGCGCTCGGCAGACCGTCCCAATGAATTGGGCGTCATAGACGCGCGAGAGCTTTGCAGACTCTGAGGATTGGAAACCTCAGAGAAAGAAGCGCAGTTTGTGTGAAGCAATGGCTCGTTTAGATATGAGGTTGGTGGTGGAATCGGGTGGGAAAATGGCAGGGGGGGGGACATCGAGGGATAAGAAGTAATCGTGTACGGGCAGTGAGCATACAGGTACGTACAACCGTACAGCCAACCGACTTCCGCCCCAGGAAAGGTAAGGCAAGGTACATTTCGTAGGGCCCCCCTCCCCCTCTCCTCTGCCCCCAATACGTTGTCGAGTCCCCCGTAGACATGGGCATGGAGGTGGGCTTAGTAGGGCCGTTTTGGGAAGGAATGGGGGTACAGGTACCTGGTCTGCGGGATTGGTGGACGATTAGGCAGCTAGTTGAAGCACCAGATGCGGGTTTGTCGACGTACAGGAAGGTAGAACTACAGGGACTAATGCACGATGGTGGCTGCGGCTGGGTGTGCCACCCTCATTAGCGGCGTGGCGGGCGGGGGTTCAGGAATCTGTTTCGATTTTCGGTGCTGCGCCGTAGCCCGTAGCCCGAGGACTACAGCCACAACACACCACCCCGTTCCAGCACTACCAACCACTACTAATAACCAGCGCCCGGCTTCCGGCAACGCGAGCGCAGCTAATTCTATTCCTGTCTAGCAGCAAAGCGGCCTGGTCAATTGCGGCTACTACAGTAAAGTCGCCAACCCAGCGGGAGGGCTGCGGCAGATGGACGGTGTGAGTACCAGTGGCTCCGCGTCACCTTTGTCTGGGTCCCTCGTGGCGGGTGGGCGGTTGGATGGATGGATGGTTGCGTGGATGCGTGGATGCGTAGATGCGTAGATGCATGGATGGTTGGGTGGGTGATGGGTGATGAATGTGTGGGCGATGGTGGGTATATTGTGCTTTCACGTTTATTCAAAACCAGAGAACCGGACAAAGCAGTCCAGTCCAGTCCAGTCCAGTCCAGGATCATGGCCTGCTTATTCTCGAACGTTACACAACACGCAACCACGAGGATGCGACGGCGACGACTTCGGGCTTCCGCATTTGCAGATCACGCAGATGATGCCGCGAACGATTTGACAAATACCACATGAAGGGTTCACCATTGAAAAGACGGATTTCCTTCCTTCTCTACATCAGGTGCAGCCAACACTTGCACCTTGTCTTATGAGCATCGGTTTGATCGCGCATAACGTGTGTAAGTGACAGGCGAAACAGTGACACAATCACTCCACCAGGAGAGGAAGCAAAACCAAGGCCCCATCGTCTTACCGTCCTGGTCCGCTTGTCGCTTTCCCATCTCGGCCAAGTCTGCCGAACAGAGCACAATCTATCTCCGCCCGTTGCCATGAACCATTACGTGGCTTCCAAACACCAATAGCCGGGGGGCGCATGCCAAGCAAGTCTCACGCCGAGGGCGACGGGCAGACGAAGAAAAATATCTCTCTCGTTCGCCATCCGGCGCAACACGCGGTCGCTCCCCCAGCGCCCTTATGGCAGAGAGGGCAGAAGCGGGTACTTTAGCGGTGTGGAGCATCTCATTCGGTGCTTCATGCGTCGATTGACGACCCAAGCCGGACTGATCGAGGACAGTAAGTGACACGGAGTGGGAAGATGACGACGAGCTGAGGGAGGGGGGTGAACCACGACGTTGTAGGGCGGGGAAATGCTGCAGCCAGACCGGGCATACTTGACCGATTTCCTCCGGCATGGCGCTTTTTGCTTTTCGGTTTGCGTCTATTTGGTGTTGCCGAGCCTTTTTCCCCCTAGGCGGTGTCGCCAAAGGAGCCGAGACCTGGCCATGGACAATAATGACAACTCTTTACACTTTTTTGTCTTTCGTGCTTCCAAACCATCTGCTAATGAGTAGGTAATCTTCTGCGCTTGGGTCGCATCCTGATCTATAGGCTGAGATCAGGTACAATATCGCATACTTTGATGGATGCCTACACTACAGTAGCACGGTGCATGGCTGGTGTTGTCCGCAATCTACATGGCCTCCACCTACGAATATTTCCTGCAAGGTCCGCCCATCTGGCATTGTAGCTATTGGCAACCAATCATCGGCTTTGCTCATCCTCATGTGCTTACACCATCTCTGCCCGGCGTCGCTTCTCGGACGTCGACTTGGGTGGTGTTCTTCTGCATCCACCTCGAATCTGCAACGTGATGGCGTTTCCGTATGCCTGTTGTTGTTTCTGCACTGCATGGTCTAACTCGTATCAATTGTCAGCACCATTCGGACAGTCAGTTAATGGGGCCGGTCATGGGGCGACAGTAAATGCGGCAGCCTGTGCAAATGCGCTCGCAGCACGAAACAATTCTGCTACCTACTCGACTCTTAGGCACATGGCCTATGCTTGCTTGTCGTTGACTGCCACCACGCGGCACTCCATGAATCACGTTGATAGCTCTACATGATACGATTGTCACAGCATATTGGTACTAGCTGCCATCGCTCCAAATAATTGCTCAAATTCGATGTCCTACCTCGAGGGCGAACTTTTAAAAAGTACATACATACACAAAAGGTTTTAAGCCCGCCCGCTTCATGCCACCCCTTCCTCCTCTCCAAATCATAGAAGCACAAACCCCATCCGCCCTTTGTATCGCAAGCCTCCCATCCATAATCTTTCTCCAACAAGAGTTAGTTGTGTGGTCGGGCAACACAAGACGACGCAGTGTCAGCGATTCGTATAGGCCTTGGACAGTACACCCTGCGAGACTGTGCAGCATCGGTTTTTTTTTTTTTTTCGGTTCTTTCTTGTTCTTTCGATGGTTGAGGGGCTCTTCGTTACGTTGCTGTGAACAAACCTTTGACATCCCAGCCCGAGGATAATGAAAAGGAAGTGCATGGCGACAGACCCAACGTTTCTCGTGGGGTGTCATGTGTTTTTACATGTCTTGTGCCCGTAGCTCGGCGCCTCGGAAAGCAAGTAGCCCCGTAGCAGCAACGACTCGGTCAATCTAGACATCCCATTCCTCTTCTTCCTCCTCTTCATCAGCCGGGTCATCCTTGCTCGTTAAGGCTGAGAAGGAGCCAAAGTTCTGCGGGGCGTTCGCCTTCGAAGCTGCCGTACCAGTGGAGGGCTGCTTGACTGCCGCAGCAGGACGGCTCTGCGCGGGTTCATCACCAGAATCGCCAGAAGAGCTCTTCTTGGCAGGCTTCTTGGAGGCCTTGGTCTTCACGGTGCTCCACTCGTCAGCATCGTCCTTGAGCAATTCCAGCTGCTCCTCCTCGGATGGAAGCGAAGAAGCCCAGTTGCCGTTCGAGGCCTTGGGCTTTGCCGGCTGTTCCTGCTTCTTACTAGGGACGGGCTCAAAGGTGTCAAGAGGCTGATGGAGAGCCTTGTCCTCGGCGGCAGTGCCATTGACATTGCCCTGCTGCCAGGCCGACTTGTTTCCGTTAACAGCAGCCATGAACTGCGAGCCATCCTTAGCGGCGCGGCCCTCAGCAACGCGCGCTTGCCGGCGCTGCTTCTCCTCGAGGACCTTGCGGTCCTTCTCGGCCTCTTCACGCGCGGCCTTGGCGGCTTCAGCCTTCTGCCTGTTCTGTCGCTGCTTCTTGGTCTCGACGGGTTGAGCAGCCTTGGCAGCCTTGGGCTTCTGCTTCTTCTCGGTGGTGTCCGTAAGGCGGAGAACAGAGGGTCCAGCGCGAGCGGGCTCGAGCATATCAGCAACACCGCTGACGTCAACAGGTGCGGCCTCAGGGGAGGCGGCAGGAGACTGGTCGTCGTCGGCATCGGCCCCGGTGGTGGAGGAGGGAGTCGAAATCTTCTCCTCCTTCTTCGCAGGGGTAATCTGGTTGGCACGGGACTGCTTCACTGACTTTTCCCTCTGCTTGCCACTCTCGACCTTAGAGGACAGGTTGTGGCCCTCTTGCGCCTTCGCGAGCTGCCTGGCGAACTCCCGGTTATCCACGTCATCAGATGTATCCTTAACTCGGGTTTGGCTAGCAACGGGTGCAGCCTCGACGGGTTTGGCTTCAGCACTGGCCTTGGCAGCCTGCTTAGCGTCTTGCAACTCAGAGGCGAAGCTTTCCATCCTTTGCTTCTTTTTCTTATCCTCCTTTCGAGGCTCCGGCTGAGTGGTCCGCAGAGGTTTCGTCTGGACGGCACCTAGCCGCTTCTTGTTCTTCTGTGTAGACACATGGTAAATGGCGTAGCCGACACCAAAAAGGGTGGCGTAACCACCAATGGTGTAGAGGTAGCTCATGCTCGAGTCGGCCATGGTAAAGGTGATAATCGATGGGTCGACGGTAGGTAGAATGGTTGGATGATTCGGGATTCAAGGAATGATGCTTAGCTCCAATGGAAATACTCCTTTGTTAATTCAGGAGCAACTGCGGAACGGAGGCTGAGCTGGGCAAGAGAATAGCAATTGTGCTCGTTGGATTGGAGCTCGAACTTGTCCCAGTTTTGCAAAATTCAGGAAGGGAGGGTCGACGGTCACAGCTGGAAGCGCTGCGTTGGAGAAACCATGTGGCTCGAGTTTCTTCACGGAAGCTGCGTGGCAAGCTGTCTTCCCGGTGTGTCAGAGACAGGCCAGGTTGGAGTGTTGAGAGTTTAAGGGGAGGAAAGGTGGAAACGTGGCCAGTCGTATGATGAGGAACACCAGGGACGCAGCGAGGGAAAAGAAAAGAAAGGGAAAAGGTGATTATGATGGCAGTGGAAAATGGGACGAAGTGGTGAGCTTGGCCAAGGGAAGGAGGGAAGGTAGAAAACATCAAGGTGGCTTCAAGAGGTAAGGTAAGGTAGTTCGGCAATGTCGCAGGTCGCCATCGCCCTGACAGTTCCGAGTACCTGGTCGTCCTTGCTGGAATGGCGGACCATCGAGGTACAGGTACCGGCTGAGTAACGCCGGAGGTTGCGTTGCCGGAGATGTTCCACTGCTTCGCCCAGTACCAGGGGGCAGTTCATTAAGCTTCTGGTGAGTGTGCCGCCAAATTCACACCCCCTTTTTAGTGGATGCTACTCTTTTGTCTTTGCAGCACAGATCACCCAGGTTTGTCGCAGACACTACAACCCGGCATCTGACGTTAGGTTCATTATCGTAGCTACAGAGCTCGTCCGTGACAGAGGTTGAACATCTTTGCAATCAAGAGTACAGAGTAGACTCTGGCCATTACATTGTCCTTATCTTAATAGCCTGTACCATATGGTTGCATTGGATCTTGTAGGAAGCCAATCTGCAGTCTTTTTACCAGATGGTAGTACAATGCACATGTTTAAAATCACCGTGCTCAGAAGAAGACAGGTTGCCGCCACCCACACCTTACTTCGTTGACGATTCTTCCTGAATTTGGGAGTCCAGTTTGTAAGTTTATTCAGCTGCCGTTGAGAAGGCTTATGATCGGCCTTGGCGGGGTGTGGGAAAAGGGAGAAAAAAAAGGTGCACTCGGTTCCCAGCGCCAGAAGCAAAAAGGGCACCTGCAGCGGCTTGGAATTGGAAGTCGAGTCATACAAAACATCCCGGGAGCAAAGTTATAAGTGACATGTCCTCCACTGATTTGGCAATGTACATGCAGCATGTTAGGCAGTCGGCGTCAGAGAGTGCCACCAAATTTCATTCTAGAAACTATCTAGACTAGAGTTGCGTCTTGCGGCTCTGGCTGCATTCATGATACATCGGATGCCTACCTGCAGAGCCGGCCAGACTCCTTATAAAAAGAATGGCGGGATCCGGATTGCACAAGGTAACATGAGGGGCCGACAACCGGAAGCGGTGGAGGTAATCCTTCGAGCCTTCGATCTTGCTTCGCTCGTATATAAGCACACAAAGATTGAGACTGACTCCGGGGTCCTCCATTTCTCCATTGCCCTTATCGGGGTTGGAAATTGGTTTGGGCCTCGGACATGGCCGTTGTCCGCCAGGAAACCCCCACTTCCGGGCCAAACTAGGGTGAGGGGCCCGATACTGAGCGACACTCATTAGTTTCAACAGATCCCATTGCGACCTGCATCTACGGTTCGTAGCATCTTACGCCTGTTCAAGTTGATTGCCGGCCTCGACTGCATCGGAACGCCTGACATTTTCTTTGAAAACTCGATCAAAATCTCACAATCATTTGCAATCATGGCGCCCAAACAAAAGATCATCATTGACACCGACCCGGGTACGTGCCGTGTCTGCATGCTACACAAAAGATACCCAAGACTAACTCGTGAACCAGGAGTCGATGATGTGTTGGCTATGCTTCTCGCTCTGAGCGCTTCTTCCGAAGAGCTGGATCTTGCCATGATCTCCGTCACTTACGGCAATGTTCCGCTTCAAAGGTACGCAAGATCTGTCTCTATCAATAACAGGACAACGTGACTCACTCGACCCTTTTCAAGCTGTCTGCGCAATGTCGTTGCCCTGTTCCACGTGCTGGAGAAGGAATTGGCATGGAGAAAGTCCACCGGCAGATCGGAAGGCTTCGAGGCCATGAAGGCAAGCAAGCCTATCGTCGCTGTGGGAGCTGAGCATCCTCTGGAGGATGAGACCCTCATGGCCGATTACTTCCGTATGTTCTTTGGATTCCTCGTGATTGGTTACACAACAGGTATCAGCAGCTAACAGTCCTACTTTCCAGACGGTGTTGACGGGTTGCACAATGTCCACGATGCCCACCCGCACCTGAGCCCCTCGGACACCTGGAAGTCGCTGTTCAACAGCAGCGAAGATGGCTCTGTGGATGCTGCGACTTTCTCGCCCTACTTCACCCCCTCCAAGAGCCCTGCTCACAAGGAGATTCTTCGACTTCTTAGGGAGAACCCGGCAGACACCATCACGATCCTGGCGGTTGGGCCCCTCACTAACGTTGCCCTCGCCGCCGCTGAGGATCCCGAGACATTCTTGAAGGTCAAAGAGTTGGTTGTTATGGGTGGAGCCGTGCATGTTGAGGGCAATGTTACCCCTGTGGCTGAATTCAACTGCTACGCAGACGCCGTGGCCGCGGCCAGAGTTTATGCGCTTACAAGTGTCGTCCCACAATCGACAATGCCACCGATTCCCGAGAGCATCTCGAGCCTTCCCCCCTACCCTACCAACCTATCCCGGCGATTGAAGCTGACACTGCACCCACTGGACATTACAACTCCCCACCTGCTCAACAAGAAGTTCTTCGAGAGCCGCATCCAGCCCTTCGTCGACGCCGGTAGCCCCTTGGCTCAGTGGGCCTCCCACTTCCTCATGGGCACTTTCAACAAGATTGAGTCCCTTGAGGGTGACGGCGGCGAGCCAGGATTGTCGTTGCACGATCCGCTCACCGTTTGGTACATGCTGACCCGCGACGATCCCAAATGGAAGACAACGCCCAAGCCAGAGGACATCCGAATTGAGACCTCCGGCCAATGGACCCGCGGCATGCACGTCGTCGATAGTCGACTGCGCAGCAAGCCCGGTGAGGCGGCCGCAGAGCTCCTTGAAAGCACCGAGGTTGATCCCAAAATCCTTACTCTGGACGAGGTGCCGGGCGATGAGATGGGATGGCTGAGTGTTCGCAAGGGAAACAGGATCAACCGCCTCATTGGATCCCCAGGCGAGGATCTCTTCAAGGAAGTTCTGATGGACCGTCTGTTTGGGCAGATTTGAGCATCACTTGGACCAGCCCCAAAATCGCGTCAGCTCGCAAAGCCGACAACTGTAGATTTAATGATGGGTCATACCCCTGCCGAAGAGAAATTCCAACTTGGTTTCAATAAAACTCCTCGAACTCCAGTATTCGTAGTTTATCGCTAGTGTCGCAGTCCATTGTGAGCCACCCCGTGCTCGTACAAGTTTTCCGTCCGTCCGATTCTGAGACCTGTTTATCGTCGCTATACGTGCTTGATGCCACCGATCGCCGACCCTTTTACTTCCGTCCAGTTGATACTGTCGTCAAGCTGCTCGTCCACCAGGCCGATGGAGCAGACATTGTCTCCTCGGACGAGGTACAGTCCGAGTGGAACTTCGGCAGACGGTTCGTGGTCGTCCGGGGTTCGGATGATGCGTTCTGTCGCGTTGCTCAGGACCTGCAGGGAAGCTCGTTAGCTGGGATGTCCTGTAGTAGGCACATTTCCGTATCGGGAGCGTTCTACCAGATTCGTTGTGTTGTCGCAAGCTGCCAGCTTGCCAACAAGAATTCTTGAGTCCGCCGTCACGATTAGGACTTTCTCTGTAGGCAATGCTGTTAGGATTTTGTTCCCTGCACACGTAGTAAACGCTCACTGTTCAGGTATGACCCGAGGCTCGCCATTTTTAATATGCTCTGATGGGTTCGATTTAGGTCGTAAGTTGTGCGTGACGGGAGAAGTTGACTTGAACGTCTTTGCAGTTCTGGCGTTTGGTGTTTGGAAGCTGAAGCAGTTGAGCAACGAAGCTCAGAAACTGTAGCCCAGGCATTTAGGACCCCTCCACAGCTGTATTGGCTACCCTATAGATGCTTGGCCTGTCAGTCCACGTTAGTACTCACGGATCAGCAACTTCAGCGACTTACCTCGGGAGCGAAATATCTTAATATTGGGCTTTTGCAGTGATATTGTATATTTCAAGAAACGATCGTTTGGAAGTAATCGATCTAGGTAGTCTGGGCTGCTGGTAACGGTGCTCCGGGCCGTTGAACGTGATTCCAACCCCACAAGCCCTTATTGTGGTAGCATTGATGATTTTTCTCTGGGCGCAAGGACTTCAACAGCAAGGGTTTACAAGTCACGATAGATGATTGAGTGTATGCTTAACACCTTGGCCGCTTTCAAATCGGCACGAGGACGAATACTCGACAGAGAAATGTACCTATCGCGGTAGCTCGTAATAAGCCTTCATTGATAGAAAGTCGAGCGCTGCCTGGGCGAAACACAAATCTTTAGAAGCAACATGGCAACCCCAGTAATTATTGAGGTTACCTTTTCACTTTCGACACCCAAAGCACAAGGGTCTGCCTAACATGCACCAAATAGTCATCTTTTCATATCAGCAAAGTGGTACACACATTAAAGGAGACCTTTCGCATCAACTGTCCTTGTCATACCGTGTTGGAGTGTGATGGGATCCAACGTATTCTCTTCGAAAAGCCTTCAATTTTACAGCCACTCCTTCATGTGCATCCCACGATTCTCTTCTTCACGACGCCGGACAAGCCAACGTCAGCAATGAAAAGGACAGTCAAGGGTTCGCGTCGCCTGGAGGCAGTGTAATACCAGGGACACTGTGGGCGGAATCATGTGCAAGCACAGAGGAAACCGCCCTAAGACCAAAAA
>PXOD01001624.1:0-10172 GCA_003012165.1 Paramyrothecium roridum | reverse complement strand
GAAATAAGGATATAATAACGACCCTTATTAATACGGGAAAGGTCGATATTAATTCGAGGGATAATAAGGGCCGGACTCCTCTTTTTTGGGCAATAACTCAGTGGAGAAATAAGGATATAATAACGACCCTTATTAATACGGGAAAGGCCGATATTAACTCGAGGGATAATAAGGGCCAAACTCTTCTTTCTTTAGCAGCTAAATGGGGAAATAAGGATATAATAATAGCTCTTATTAATATAGGGGCCGATATTAACTCGAGGGATAATGAGGGCCGGATGCAATAGCTATATAGAGAAATATAGATATAATAATAACCCTTATTAATACGGGAAAGGTCGATATTAACTCGAGGGATAATAAGGGTCGGACTCCTCTTTCTTAGGCAGCTGCATGGGGAAGAGAGACTATAAGCATAGCCCTTATTAATATAGGAAAGGCCAACATTAAGTCAAGGGATAATGAGGGTCGGACTCCCCTTATATGGGCGGCAAGGAAAGGATCGGAGGGAACTGTGAGAATTCTTCTCGATATAGATCATGTGGATCTTGATATTGAAGACGGAAGCGGCTTGACTGCGTTGCAGCTGGCTGCATTTCGAGGTCATGATAACGTCGAAAGATTACTCATTGAAAGGGGCGCACTAATTGTACCAGATTTCTTCGGCATACAATCGTTATTTGGTGAGCTGGAGGAGATAGTTTAGAAACCTCCAGCGATCTTTCGACTTAGGTCGCAAGAAGAGAAGAGTAAACACGAAATGCAAATAGCAGACCTGGTGATTAAAGCTTTTCTCTTACATCTGTTTTTCACTTCGGCTCGTCAGTTAGAGCGAATTTGCGATATACGGGAAAATCGTCCAGTAAATGACTTTCCAGGTGAATTGGTTGTAGAGCTGTAAGTTTATCTTGCCGAATTCTTCTCGTAGACGGATCAGTGAGCTCATCAAATTTTCATCTTGAACCATCTTCGTTGGCATAAGAAATCCACTAAAATTTCTTCACATAAGCATACCTTGAAAGCAATCCATGAACTTGTGTGGCACAAGAAGAACGGCCAAAAGAAGCCATTGCTTCTCCGCTCTTCTCATGGTGGATGTGCAACTGAGGCGGAGTTATCCCGCGTCTAACTCATGAAATCGCGGGGCAACTCCGCGCTGGGCTGCATGTAATTCCGATGCCAAAGTTGAGGGGAAATGATGTCAGTCGCGCGCCCGGAATCATTTTAGGCGCAACGGCCCCGGAAATACGCTGTACAGCGCAAGCCGCCCGGCCCTTTTCCGACGCTCGCGACCGGGAAAGGCCCGCAAACCATTCCGACGGCTTTGCTCGATATCGGATTCAAGGCCCCAATCAAATCCTTTGCATTTGATTTAAGAAATCTTTCCTGTCCCCCTGTCTCATCGACTGCACGAACGAGCAAGAGAAAATGGCGGAACAACCAGATGGCCAAGGGACGAACCCGGACTACAACCTGGAGCTGCCCATAGACTCCAAGGTCGGGCTGCGCCAGGGCCTCACCTCCTACGGCGATGCGCACTTCTCGCTGTTCCTGCGCAAGGTCTTCATCAAGGCGCTCGGCTACAGCGAGGACGCGCTGTCGAGGCCCATCATCGGCATCGTCAACACCTACTCCAGCTTCAACCCGTGCCATGCCAACGTCCCGCAGCTCATCGACGCCGTCAAGCGGGGCGTCCAGCTCAGCGGCGGCTTGGCCATCGACTTCCCGACCATCAGCCTGCACGAGTCATTCTCGTCGCCGACGAGCATGTACCTCCGCAACCTGATGAGCATGGACACGGAGGAAATGATTAGCGCGCAGCCGTGCGACGCTGTGGTTCTCATCGGAGGTGTGTGTTTGGGGGGAGTAACAAGTTGGGATGGGCAATTTCGCTAATGATTTCAGGATGCGACAAGACGACTCCCGCACAGCTCATGGGTGGCATTTCTGCGAATAAGCCAATTCTGCATCTCGTTACGGGACCCATGATGCCTGGGAGCCACCGTGGTGTGCGCATTGGCGCTTGTACTGATTGTCGAAATAACTGGGCCAAATATCGAGCTGGCACCATGGACATTGAAGACATTACCGCAATCAATGAGGAGCTTGCGCCAACTGTAGGTTTACCCGCTGGTGGCGGAGATACAGTAGCTAACAAAGCAAGGCTGGAACTTGTGGTGTCATGGGCACAGCTAGCACGATGGCCTGCATCTTGGTTGGGCTAGGCATGATGCCGTTCACAGGAGCCTCTGCACCAGCAGTATCGTCAGCACGGCTGCGAGTTGCAGAACAGACTGGCAAGCTCGCTGTAGAAGCGTGCAATAGCCTGGAAACAATGCGGCCGCAGGTCGTGCTTACTAGAGAATCGTTCTTGAATGCCATAACCGTATTACAAGCCATTGGCGGCTCAACCAATGCTGTCGTTCATTTGATGGCTATCATTGGGCGCCATCCTGCTGTTGCGGGAACTATTACGCTGGATACAGTTGACGAAATAGGGCGGAAGACGCCGCTCCTGGTTGATTTGAAACCAAGTGGTGACAATTACATGACTGATTTCCACAACTCAGGTATGTTCTGTGTGGCTTTTGAAATAAAGGGGAGCTAATAGTTTAGGCGGAATGTTGGCTCTCTTACATGAGCTGAAGCCTTTGATGCATCTCGATGCAATGACAGTCACCGGCAAGACACTTGGGCAGGAGATGGCCAGTGCGACTCTGATACCCGTTCCTCGTGAACTGAGTTGCATACAGCCCTTCGGTGAACCCATGCATCCTGCATCATCCTTAGTGGTCCTACGAGGAAACGTGGCGCCTGGCGGAGCTGTCATGAAAGCCAGTGCTTCAAAGGAGAGGCGGCTGCTACAACATACAGGACGTGCAGTAGTCTTCGCCAACTCGCAAGATCTTACGGAACGGCTCGATGATCCGGATCTAGACGTGACAAAGGATAGCGTTCTTGTCCTGCAAAGCATCGGCCCGGTCGGAAACCCCGGCATGCCGGAAGCTGGCATGATTCCCATCCCACGAAAGCTGGCTTCGCAAGGAGTCTTGGACATGCTGCGAATATCAGACGGGCGGATGAGTGGCACGGCTGGAGGAACAATTGCCTTGCACATTTCTCCAGAGGCTGCTGATCCTAGCTCTGTGCTTGGAATTCTTCGAGACGGTGATTCGATCACTTGCGACATAGAGAAGCGGCAGTTGAGCGTCGATTTGTCAGACGAGGAGATTGCGTCACGGATCAAGGAGCGGCAGGCCAAGATGCAAACAGAGACCAACTCGTGGAGTGCAAGAGAGGGAATGAGAGGCTACAGAGGGCTGTACATGCGGTCGGTGAATCAGGCTCAAAACGGAGCCGACTTTGACTTCCTCACTGCCAAGGGGCCGAAGGGTAGATCATGATAGTAGGCCTTCAAGATCACATCGTGACACTTCGCTTCATCATTCATAGCTATATACTAGGTTAAAGAGCAAGATTTGTGACACCACTCTTCCCCTCACATTTGTTTCCCAGATTGTCTCCGGCTCCATTGCATTATGCAATTTGTCCTTTTTGATGGTTCACTACTAAGCTTTCTCACAATTTTCCTAAGAAGTGTAGGTGAACTCGACACGGACGGGGTTGTGGTCAGACAGGTTGTTGCCGTCGGGCTGGAGGAACAGGTTGCCGACGTAGCTGAAGGAGGTGGCGGACAGCTTGACGGTGTTGCCGGATCGGTAGCTAGAAGTGTTAGCAGGGTCTACCCCTATGTATCCAGTTGGGGGGCTGCGGTCACTTACAAGACCTTGTCGACAATTTCGCAGTTGTTGCTGGCAGCAGGGACGCCGCAAGGATCGGCGGCGGCGCCGGAGACGGGGTAGACGCCGCGCTTGATGAGCTGGACCCAGGGGTCAGCGAAGCCGGCGGCGGTGAGCTTGTTGATGCTCAGGCCGGTGTTGGTCCAGCGGTCGTTGGTGTCGCCGGCGATGATGACGGCGCGGCCGGCCGAGTTGGCGTTGACGTAGGTCAGGATCTGGTCAATGCCAGCGGAACGGGCATCCTTGTCACCCTGGTCGGAGCTAGGAAACAGGACCTCAATCAGCAAAGATGACACAAAAACGGAATGACAAGGGTTATGCGCGCGGGGGAATGCTGCTCACCCCGCATCGGCGTGCAGGTTGTACACGTCGATCTCGGCGCTGCCAACCTTGACGCGCATAAAGGTGAAGCCCTTGGGCGTCAGGCAGTCGCCCGAGTTGAGGTTGCACCTGTTCCACTTGGTGCGCTTGAAGCCGGTCCAGGGGTAGTTGGCGACGGTATTGAGGCCGTCGCCGAAGACGACGGTGCCCGAGGTGGGCGTGCGGTGAGGGTGGTTGTCGGTGGCGTAGATGTAGGCGTGGAAGGCAAAGTCCTCCTGCATGTTGACAATGTCGAAGCTGTGCTTGGCCAGGGCGGTGCCGATCAGGTTCGAGTTGACGCCCTTGTCGCCGGGCACGCCGTTGTTGTTGAGGAAGGCGGGCAGGCCGGCGACGTTGTAGGTCAGCACGTCGAAGGAGCCAGACGCCTGGGCGGCGACGGCTTGGGCCATGCCCGAGGCGGCGGCGAGGAATTGGGCGGTGCGCATCTTGAGGTTTGGGTTTCGAACCTGTGGCCTGGACTTTGCTGAGCCTGAGAAGCTTGAAGGGCTGCTTTCAATTGCGCGCTGGGCTTCCTACTTTAAGTAGTTGCCCGCAGATCCAAACACATCTCGCGTGAAGCACAACGAATTGCCCCTTCTGGCAAACCCGGCCCAATGACCTGCAGGGGTGCAGGGATGCCACTGGCCATGTGGTCAACACCATTTGATCGCGAACGTTCAGTGGAAGTGGGCACCACCGGGCATGGTAATCTATATTGCGCCAATTCTACTGCATCCCTTCCCAAGGCACGTTGCGCGCGCGCAGATGCGGTGGGACACCGAGGCCGAAAAGCGGTAAGGTCGCAGTGGTCTGGGAGGGCGAGATGGACGCACGCCGGCGCGCGGCCACTACCGATTGGGCAACCGGGTGTCGATGAACAGGCGGGCTGGCCCACTTTGCATCCCACGACCCTGGGGGATCGGTGGCTTCAACTGCCGTCTTGAGCCGTTTCCAAGGAATGCCAGGGTAGGGCCAATGACTGAACAGGAAGTTGTTCCGGCTACCACGGTTACCCTCGTGGGCAGGCACCATGCGATGGGGAGTCTAGCTTGGTCGGTACGAGTCGTTCCTCTGCCTTGTTTGCTGATTGGAAAATGCGTGCTGGCAGATTGAGACTCCGCAGCCCTTGTGCCTTGCATGTCGCCGGGAGTAGCCGAGGTTGGGTTGTCCGTGCTCAACATCTCTGATGCATTGGACGGGAGCCTAGAAGCAAAATCGTCCCAGGAGCAGGCGAATTGGTTGCTAGTCAAGTACCGTTACGAATGGGTAAGCCAGTAATTTCATTGATTCCATGCTATATTTCGGAAGATCTAAGGGTCCTATTGACGGTTCCTGCTTTAGTCAACGGTGCCTAGCTTAATCGGAGATTGACCGACGGTAGAAGCATTATCAACGGTAGCTTATAAGGCTGAACCTCCACCAGACCGCTAGGCCTCATCAACGGCGTCAATCAGGATCCTCATGGGAAACACGAATTGAGATGGTGGAGTCGGAGAACCCTAAGAGGACGTAGTCTTGCTCTAGACCTCGTATTGCCGCCTGGGAATGAAACCACGAACAGGACCAAGCGACTGGCCTTACTTCGCATGGGAAACAATTGAGCCGGTCTCGTATAACATGGTCGTTTGGGCCAAAACAAGGCCTGTAATCAATGGTGCTCATGTGTAAATTCAGCAAGTCAATCTTTACCGGCACGAAAGCGTATTGTCAACCACAAAACCCTCTCAGATCCTGCACATCGCAGGATCTTATGCAGCGGACAGCGCGTCCCCTATCCCATATGATAATAACTCCAGGTTAAAGATCTTTTTCTTGGAGACTCAGTTGTAGGAAAGTGTCCCCTTGTGGATGAGATTTACATGTGGTAGTAGCCGCATTCCTGGATGGGTCGAATTTGCAATGTTTTGATGCACACGGTTCCTCCCGTTGATTGATTGCATACTCATCCTAAGCGTAAATGGCAAGCTCTCTTACAATGAAATCCATTGTCAACACCCTTCTCTTGAGCTAGCAAAGAACGATAGCCTAGATGTAAGCCTGCGACAACGCCTCTGCTACTGTCAAAGGGTTTTGGAGGCTTCTCATTTAGCCTTAGGTTTAGTGACGCGTCCAGAGCGGACTTTGGCTCCAGATCCATGTCGCTTCGACCGTTGCTTCATGCGCGGCTCTCTCAGCCTCTGGAGCAATGACGCCAAGTAGCCCCCGTCCTCCTTTGCCCTCTCTACGCTGATCCTGTGCTCATCCTTCAGGGTGTATTTGCGGAACTTCTCAAAATTCTCCCAGATCTCAACCTTCTTGCCTGTCCTTCGTGCGTCTATCAAATCGACAATGTTGACGAGTTTGGTCTTGAGAGTGCGCTTGCAGTCGATGATCGAGTCGCCGGGATCCAGTCCGACTTCCTGACATAGAGCTTGATAGCCTGCGAGCACATCATCCGGTTTTGATTGTGGGAAGTAGTGCCGCTTGAGTTCCTCACGCAAGGCAATGGTGCGCTCTTCCGTGTACTGCTGAGAACCCGGGATCCAATTTTGGGACAAAGCGAGGCCTGCAAATTCCACATTGAATGATGAGCTTTCGTTGGGTGTGAAGCCCTCAAATTTGGCAAAGTGTGACTGGGACGATGGAAATATCGCGTCTGGCTTTTCATCGTCGGACATTCTGAATTGGCAGGCCTTGGCTAGCTGTCAGCGAGTATAGGAATTATCGCGAAATGTGGACCTGGGGTCTAGTCAACTCAATGTTGACTGATGAAAAGGACTAGTAGGGACAGGACGCGTCCGCCTCCAGAAATGCCCCAGCAATTGCCTGAGAATCGAAGCCCAATGAAACATGGGGGCGATTCGTGCCGTCTTGCGTCTGCAATTTGTTGACATCCAATGAGAGTACTGTACACCTTGACGCTGCATGTGAGTTGCTTTTCTCACCACCAAGAAACCTGGACATTGTTGCAGTAATTCAATTATGGTGTGTCTTCTCACCACCATCAGCACTGATTAGCCGAACAGTTGCGACGATTGCTTCTGAATGACAATGTATCCTGCATCGATTGTCTGGCATCTTTTTGCGACGTCAAGTCTGTTCAGAAGCCAAAGCGGTTGAAATGTGTTTCCTACAAAGAGCCAGCAAGATGCTGCAATGATTGTGCAACACTGCTGTGCCTGTTCCGTCGAACAACAGCCGTGATTTTGTGCAACAAAGGCTCGACTAGTTCAGAGGCCTCGGACTTCCCCGCATGCTTGTCATCTAAAACATGAATTGAACCCTGTACAATAGAAGACGTTCGAACTGTCCTTCAGAACGGTCGGGCGAAGGTGATAAAGAGCAAATAAACGGTTTTTCATTAAATGTCTGTGCATCTGGAAGCGTTGAGCACCTTCAGATGAACCGCTGAACAAGCTCTGTTCAATGAACAACGCAATGGAACATAGTCATCATCTGGGAAAGCAGCGTGAATCTATGTGGTCGCGAGAACATACTTAAAGTATCTCTCTGGCTTCTGCATTTTTCTGAAGAGCCAATTCAACAACATCAATTTCTTGAAAAGCCAACTCAAGAACATCACTCTCTCACAAACACAACTCAATAACATCAATCTTGCCTATCTCCAGCATTCTGCTACCCCCCCACCAGCAAGATGTGCAAACAACACACCGTCTACTGGTACTGTCGCCGTTGCAGCCGCCAGGTGCTTCGAGATAGCAAACCGTTCGACATTTGTGACGAGGCTTTCCGGCGCGGAGCTCCCGGTCGCTGCAAAGATCGTATCAAGGATACCAACGAGCGTTACGTGCACCCAAACAGCTGCCGCACTGTGCTGAAAAAGCCATGCCGGGGAGAAGAAATTGTTGACT
The DNA here is from genome assembly GCA_003012165.1 of Paramyrothecium roridum. Classification (NCBI taxonomy): domain Eukaryota; kingdom Fungi; phylum Ascomycota; class Sordariomycetes; order Hypocreales; family Stachybotryaceae; genus Paramyrothecium; species Paramyrothecium roridum. The sequence goes on along the minus strand of PXOD01001624.1, from coordinate 2,161 downwards.
CTGGCAACAACAACTACGTGGACGAAGACGGAGACAAGGATAAGGACGGCGACCAGGACAAGGACAAGGGCAAGGGCAAGGACAAAGAGGACAAGGAATCTTCCAAGATAAAGAAGAGTAAGGGCAAGGGCAAGGAAAAGGAAAAGGGCGGTTCCAGCCGTTGGTGGATGTAGGAACACTCCTCGTCCGACAGGCCCAGCACTCCTGTATCTTATCCCCAATGATTTTGTCTTATTCATCACTCCCTGCCTACCAAACACAATCATGTAGAGTGCGATCATTCTACTAAATCCTTAGTCTGGTAGTGATCTTATATTCGTAAACCTGAGAGTAAGCAACAAAACATGAAAGGAGTGGATCTCACGATCACCATTCTTAACCAATCTCACGGCATTTATTAGCAATGTGAACTGAGTCATTGTCATCCCAGTGAATTCAAACATCATTCAATCAAGCCTATGAATATCGTCATCGTCCTTATGATATTGTCAGATTTTGCGGCCTGTGGTTCAGCAGTCATGTCACCATAACTCCGTACACGAAATGGATCCGTTACCTGAAGTAGGCGAGCTGAACTTTCTGGCTTCTACCCACCAAAATGCAGGCAAGTTATGGTACATAAAGGAATTTACCAACTCGAACCTGGCCCAGCTACACATGGTCATCAAGTCTAATTGCTCTGTGCATTGGTTCTCCTGGTGGAGGATTCTCAAACATAAGGCTCCATAGTCGAGACTAAACAGTAGTCTTAAGAGACATTCATGTCTAAGTTGCCTCAAAAGACTTCATGGTTGACTCAGGAAGGCTCTGATAGTATATGAACTTGATAGTAATCATGTCATATCGAGAGGGTACTATAAGCTCTGCAATGAACAATGAAATTCACTTAATTAAAACCCGCGTTTCTCGTTAGTTATAAATGCGCCACGTCGACCGGTCATGATTCTCGTTTCTCATTAATGCAATAACGGCCAGACTAACCTCAACCAGAATCAGAAGAGTACATCAGCTCCTCCACTTCTATCCTAGCTGGTGACTTGGGCGGCATTTGTCTCACATAGATTGTTTCAGAAGCCGTTTCGTCACTGTTCTCATCCTCCATTTCCACATCACTACCGGGCTCCGGAACTGCCTCATCATTTGCGATGTCAGAGTCACTACTTATTTCATAGACTTCTGGAACTTTAACTTCACAGTTGCTCAGCTCTATAATTCCTGACTCTTTCACTGGCTGGCCCATCTCGTAAAAGCTGTCGAGTAAAATGTGAATCTTCTGCCAGCTGCCTCTGCATGTCCGTGCGATAAGATTAGTAGTGTACAGGTTTTCAACCTGTGAAAACTCAACAAATACCAAAATGATCACCAGGCCGACCCAATGAGGGGCCCAGGAATTCAGCGGTATGCGAAGCGCCAACGCAAAAGCCTCCCCAAGTGCGAGAACATGCAGTCTCCAACGGAATATACGCTTTGCAGTATCTGCAAAATCGTTGCACAAGCTCTCGGCCCACCATGGATCAGTGAAAGCTCTCCAGTGGCTCGCCAAGCGTCGCGAATGGGCTGAGGAGTCACCGGGTACCTTGTCATCATACTTGCAGCGATTTCGGAGTCGCTGGACCCAGATATCTTTGAGCTTGCCGTACTCATCCCAGGGCTCTTGTTGGCAGAATGACCTCCAACGATTCAAGGAGTCTAGAGCCACATCTTCGGGGACCTGGAAGTATTCTGTATGCGCAGTACTGCACACACATTTGAGATCATAGCGATAAGTTGCCAACTCGTGCTGGACTAGCCTCTCGGCGACCCAGTAGAACGGTGCAGACTGCGCAATAGTCCTAGGATTTTCCTCAATCCGGGCAGGAAGGCAGCAGCTCTTAATCTTGCTGCCAAATGCCGAATTATTGGCTCCTAAGAGTACTAAGGATAAATTGCCTATATTAAGCTAGTGGCTAGGATTAAGTATTCTACCCTAATTATAAAATATAAATTTTTATATTAAAATTATTAAATAAAGAGAGGCCTTAATAAAGTATTAATTTATAGTTATTATTATAAGCTTAAAGTAAATTAATTTCTTTAGGATCTTACTTTTTTATAATAAATTAAATTATTTAATAATATATAGAATTAGGCCCTAATATTAATAGATCTAAAATTAAGAAAG
>PXOD01001600.1:0-10038 GCA_003012165.1 Paramyrothecium roridum | reverse complement strand
TTGCCTTTGCCCTTGCCTTTGCTTTGGACCTTGGACCTTGGACCTTGTTCTCGTCTCATGTTGATGCCGTGTTGTTCCCAGCATAGTTCACATGTGTGGTTGTCGTCTCCCCTCGCTTTTGACATCCCACTGCCGGAGCATGTTGCTTTTATCTGACGACAAGGGCCCCATTTGTCGGCCCCCCCCACCAGCCTGGCGTGTCTTTGCGATTTGCATTCCCGTTGTGGTGCAAAAGTTCGCCTTTTTGCTTTAGTTCGACGACCCTTGGACGTGATTGCTTGACAATGGGCGTTGTTGGAGAAATTCTGACATCATTCCTTTGTTTTTTTTCTCCTTCCCCTATGGACGATAAGCATGTGAGAAGAGGAGATAACGAAAACCCCAAATTAGGCCATTTTCCATCTGGTCCGATGCTGATAGCGATTCCCTGAGCATGGGCCAACAAAGGAGACGCCCATCTAGTTGTTGCTGGCTCTGACGTGGCCTTGTGTTAAGGTATTCGTCACGATATTCGACTTTGGACACCTACCCACACCCACACACGCCCGCCACCGTAACGCATGAACCAAACCGTGTAGCACAAAGGCCCGCGTAGTCTTATAGCACCCAGTAACGCCAACAGTTTGGTGCTACCGCAACACAGGTAACGCAACCACCATGCCGCGTCACGCACTATTGCAAGTCCTCAGCGGCCACGGGCCAGAGACTGTTTCTCGCCATCGCCTTCGCTTCAATGAGACAGCGTATGGGCACCAACCTGACAATGCAAAAAGTGCTTTGAGATCGTATAGCAACATCGCCCAGCAGGATAAGCGGCACAGCCCATCATAAGCCATCACATGGCCCTGCTGCCATCTCATACACCGGAAGGGCAACGCCAAGCTTTCTCCCGTCTCTGATCTAACAGTCGAGGCTTGATTGCAGTTCTCCGGCCACGACGCCTCGGTGCATCATCCCGACAACGCCCTGAAATACAGACATGAAAGTAAGCTTCTCTTCTCGTCTTATGCATCGAACTAGACGCATAACAATGGCCATAGCTACGCTTAGGATTTTGGACACTCCTGGGATGTGTCATCGCGCTTCCCCATAGTCATCTTCACCTATCGTCAAACGTCACTGCGGATACCCATCTACCGCCTGCCGTGAATACAAGCACAACTGGGATGCTAGCCTCGGCTTATTCCTTCGGTTCTCTGACGGCCATTCTCTCCGAGCAGTCCGTGCCTTTCAGCTTCCAAACCGCCACTGGTATCGTCACCATATCTGAAGCCCTCTTCTCCTCGGACGCCGCCAATGGCGGTATGACTATTTCCATGCAGCATCCTACCCCTACATCAACGTTCCTTTGGCAGACTGCTAGCTTTGAGTGGCCTATCCGATCTGGACCACCGGTACATTTTCCTGCCAGCACGACGTTGCAGGGAGGCATGGGTCATTCATCCTTGACGAGTACATTAGAGAGTCCTCATCGAGTCGCCGGTGGAAGACAACTGAGCTTGCATTATTTGTATTAGTTTCCACCAACCCGTTGACTGGCCAGGACCTTGCAAGCGGCCCAGCTTGCAGCATACAGTACACATTATTGACCTTAAATATGGGACAGCTCTAAACCAGCTGACCATGTAAACATATGGTTAAATACAATGCCGGGGCGTTTCTGCCTGAGAGCAGCCGAGGGGACTTCCTCTGTTATCAGATCTGTACATTTCGTGCTCAAAATTGTGTAAACCTAAAGTCATTCCCTATTGAGGCCAGAGGCCAACCTGGACGCCAAGAAAAAGACGTCTGCATCTCTTGAGTAAGCTAAGTCTTGATGCTTCGCTCCCTCAAGACCACAGCTCAACTCGTTTGACGGGGTCCCCCCACTTTGGTAGTTCCGAGTGGTCTGCAGGCGCGCTGACATTGGAGCTGGTCACGACGACGAAAAGTCCAGCGACATCGCGTGGCTGGACAACCTGATCGTCACTGCCTTTTATGGCGAAGCGTAGACGCTTCTTGAGGAAGGGCTCGACTACCTCCGCGTCAAGATTTCGAATGGCACCCGAACCCGCGAGTTTGAAAAGTGCTGTCGTCAGTGGTAACGTCCCAGAAATCATGGACTCAGAGCCGGTATTGCGGTTCATCGCGAAAATGCCGACGGACCCGATCTGGTTGGGCGCCGTATCCCAATCAGCACTATCGGCAGGCGGCTCGCCCACGAAGAAGTGTACACCAAAAAGCCCATCAAGAGCCTCCACGTTGACACGAACGTTTGCGACCCATTCCGTGTAGTGGTTATCTTGGAACACGTCTGCCGCTGTTGGTAGTCGAGTGTCTTCTTTGAGGTTCGGCATCCATGATTCGACTTCCCAACTATCCCCCGTTGCTACCTTCACACGCGGTGGGCTCGTCGTAGAGAACGCGGAGTTGGCTTTCATGCCTATGGGACTGGCGAAGCCGTACCATTTGATGATGTTGTAGATGAGTCTTGCCCTGACCTCCCCGAAGGTCGAGAAAGAAACGTCCGTATCTGCGTACGAGTAGCCAAAAATTTCTGGTACCCGAGCCAGATCTGCAGTCCAGAACTCGCCTCCTGGTGATATGAGAAAGGGTGTCAGCGGCGTACTCGACGTCTGAATCGTTCCTTTCAAAGTTGTGTAGCTCGTCTCACCAGCAGCCATTGGTGATATCCAAGCTGTCGGGTTCAAAGTCTGCCACATGGCCACCAGGCGGTCCGTATTGACATGGTGCAAAAAGAAGAGTGGGTCGAAGGAGGACAGCGGTACGTAAGTCATGTGCCCCTTGAGCCCTCCATAGATGTGAATGATGTCGTGGATGGACTCTATGGAGTCCCACGTCGAAAGACCTTGCTGCATGGCCGCAACTTTGTTGCTGAAGGCATTAAAGTCTTTGTAGCTGGAGAATAGGATGAAAAGTCGTTGTTGTATCTCGGACAATTTACCCTGCAGCGATTCGTTGACCTTTTCATTGACAGAAGGAGGGTTTTTTATTCCTTTGTACAAGTCAGGAGCTCGTTTCGTTTCGTTCCAATACTTGAGCTTCACGAGGCTGTTAGTGGCTTACAAAAATGCCCGGGTCAGGAACTTACCGGAGTCCATGGCATAACACCTTCGTAGAGTGGGTGAAATTGGTAAGAGTGCAGTGGATTCCTGATCTGTTGGATTCCATTCGGTCCCTTCTGAAACAGAATGGGCGACCAGAAAGCTTGCGGGAAGTGAGGCTCGCCTGAAGGCGCTGGTGCTGCCCAATCCCAGTATGGCATGCGAAAGTCAGAGGCGGCTCGCTGGAATAGCTTTCTTTCAGCCGGGTCGAGGTACAAGGTGGCAATCCTGTTAACTAGGCCGAAGAGTTGTTGCTTCAGGAAGTCAGGACATTGAGAGTTATGGCAGCTGTAATAGGGAGGGGGCAAACCTCAAATAAGGCCAGGTATGGCCGATGCCACATTGGAAACAAGACCGAGCTGTGAGTGCAATATCCTGAATACTCTCCTCCAGGGACTGGATTGACACCGTTCCAAGGTGCAAACGGAACTCCATGTATCCCTAGATGCAGACACGAGGTATTTAGTCTTAGGTTAGGGGATTCATCGCCACGGACGAAAACTTACCAGCGACTTGGTAGAAGGACAGGGGATCCTCCTGATCCATGTACTGCATCATGTTCATGGCCAGGATGAAGAGCTCCCACTTGTATGGGTCTTTCATTACCTCGTGCAGCTCTTGGCGCAGGGGTACACTGCCGTCATCTCTCAACGGTAATCTCCCAACAATGATGCGGGTTGAGTTATCCTGGCGTGGTGCGAGGAATTCGAGGCCAATGCCATAATCATAGACTTGAGCAAGGACAAAAACAGGGCTGACGAGACAGGCCAGGAACCAGACGGGAAACATCATGAATTAAACCGGCAGCGGCGTTGACTGCCACGTGCTGGAAACGGTGACCAAGAGGAGCAGCGATGTTGCAAGCGATAACAAAGAAGAGACTTTGAAAATCTCCTGTGAAGATCGGGACAAATAGAGCGGTTGTGTTGATGCTCAGGAAGCCAGCTCCTAAGAGACAGCGGATACTTGTCGTCGAAAAGGGGGTGCGGGCATCTCGCTACCTCTTCCCTGAGCGCGTGATGCGGTTTAACGAAGGACGTTCCAGATCGGATCCAAACGAGAGAATACAGCGGGAGGCAGGTGAATCAGAGGACTGGGGGAACAGAGATTGCGGGAGAAAAAAAAAGGGAAAAGATTAAGTGGCACAAACAACAAGAAAGATAACAAATGGAGCGGCATTCAGGGTTTGCCTGTTGCTGCTCCCCTCTCGACCTTGATCTTCCGCAAGCAAAAAGTCCAAGATAAGTAAGGAAGGGTGGAAAGGGAGGGACGGAAAGGGAAAAAAAAGAAGGACAGGAGACGGAGAAGAAGAGAAGTGGATGATGGACGAGCAAAATGGAAGAATCACAAAAAGACTCGATATCGAATGTGCAAAAGATGCGGAAACGGTGGAAGCCGGTCTCGACATGGACGATGGAATGCGGGAAGGTGCAACAAACACATCGTGGACCCTCGCTGCACCTGCACTTCCCAAGGTATAGGTACCTTGTCCGTACAGCTGCCCGCGGGCCCAGACTTTTGTCCTTCTCTCCCTCGCATCGACCGTTTGTGTCTCTCAACAACGCCTTCTTCCTTCTTGCGCCAAGTCAACGCAACGTTCAGCCGTACGAGGGCTTCTGCACCAGAAGCCGTTGACCTGACCAGAACCGCGAGATCGAGCGAAACGCGGTCACGATCCCAAGGTAGATCGGCAGCAACATGAGAAATGGGCGATGAGCACTACGGCACAGCCCTCCATACCTCATCTTCGCTTGGCATCCTTTCCTCGGCCAAACACCCTGTGAACAAGAGCAGCTTTGCCAAACTCGTCAATCTCCGATTCACTAACTGACCTACATGCACATGCCACCATCGCCATCATCACCATGACCGGCTTTCGTACAACCAGTCCTGACCAACATCGGTTACGGGTGTTTGCATACGAAACCTCGCATCGTGTGGCACGCAGCAGCTGGGGCCTTCCTCATCGCCCCGCTCTCCCGTCCCCCACATATCCTTGTCAAACTCCACGACTACTGACTGATATGGCAGCTTCCGCCGCTATTCGAGACGAATGTTTCTCCGCTTCAGCCGACCTCAGGCACCGTACCGCACTGCCTTGCCGAGCCCAGGTGCGTCAGGAACAGCTCTATGAGAAACACGAACTCCATAGCACAGATGGGAGAAACGGCCGATTAAACCCTCCACCCACTGCCCCAAGAAAAAGTCCAGCCTCTCCATCATGATGACAGTTTCCCGTTTGGGAGCCTGGCGATCGAGTGGTGTGCGGCCTGCTGATCGTCTGGCTTGTATTTCAACAAGCGGTCCGTCCTCGCATCCCTTCGCGAGCAACGTTTTAAGGCATCCCGACCCAAAGGATCTCCGGGGCCCAAGACATCTTCATGATTCAGCATCCCGTCCCGATCCTGCATTCGAGAGCGGAATCAAAACAACGCTACTACAGTCAATCTCGCTCCTACCTAGTTGACCTTCCGCCTGATTTGTCTCAGCTCACTGCCTTCGTCGGCTCCACCATGTCTTTCACGCTCGTTTCTGTCCGCATTCCTCCTGCCGTCGTTATGCCTAGAACACGCTCACATAGCTCATCGGCCGGCAGATCACGTAAGCCTACCTACCACCTGCTACTGAATGGGGTTGTGTTGAATTCAATTAATTGTTTACACTCTAGTGCTCATTTACATCATCTGCCAAGCGTCGCACACCGGCGACAAGCACAGCCGTCACTCGAAAGGTCTCGCTGCTGGCTTCACGTCTACCCTCCCTCGCCCACCTCGGAAATGCAAAAGAAAATCGAAACATCATATAGCCCTTTACTTTTTACCCAAAACGCCGTCATATGCTAGAGGCTGCAGTCGTCCCTTGCGGGGTTCGTCTCGCTTGTTCAGCCTGTACTTGAGCTTCACTCCCATTGCCGCCAGCTCCACGTCCAGGTACTTGAGGGCACCAGGAACGACCACCATCGTTGTTTGATCACCTCCAACCCACGAGTTGCCCTGGCCATCTTCCCAGATCTCGCCCTGAATCTCGGTCATGTCGATGCCCTCTGTGTCATCCAATTTAATGGCACAGTTGCGACACCTGACAATACTGGCCCCCTTCTTCTTGCCTGGTGCGAATCTTGATACAGTGGGCTGTACCGACAAGAAAGAACCGCAGCGTCGGCAAATCCACGATTTGGAGTAATCCGAGCAGTTGAGTAGACGGTCCTGGAGCAAGAACGCTGTGCCGTGAGCAAGCAGGGCGTCACGCTCCATTTCACCCACACGAATACCACCACCTCTCTTCCTACCCTTGATCGGCTGTCCAGTCGTTGGCACCACCGGTCCGGTTGTGCGTACCTGGTACTTGTCGTTTACCATGTGTCGCAATCGTTGGTAATAAACCACACCAATGTAGATGTCCGCTCCAAGTTCCTCTCCTGTGATACCGGAGTACATGGGCTCATTGCCGTGGTAACTGTATCCAGCCTTCATAAGTTGGTGTCCAAAGTAATCCGCAGCAGTGTTTTCCTCGTTGAACTTGAAAGGAGTAGAATCTTGCGCCAGACCGTGGAGTGCACCAGCTTTGCCCGCCAGGGACTCCACGAACATGCCGATTGTCATTCGGGATGGGAAAGCATGGGGGTTAATGATGACATCTGGCTGGATGCCAGACTCTGAGAATGGCATGTCAATGGCAGGCCACTTCTGTGACGCAACACCCTTCTGTCCGTGTCTAGATGAGAACTTGTCACCAATAATGGGCGAACGGGGGATGCGGAGCTTGACCGAAATAGTCTGCAGGGGCTCGTTGCCAGTCTCTGCGCCAACCAGGCGAACTTCCTCCACGAAGCCGACCTCTTCATCCTTGTACTTCTCGTAATGGGTGATACCATCGAGGTTGACCAATTTGCCGTTGTAGTCGGGTGTGACTGTGTGCCAAGCACAAATCACATCACCTTCCTGGATCATGCGACCAACGTGAGGCAAGCCATCGTCGTCCAACATGCCCTGATAGGAGGCGCTAACATAGCTATGCGGGGCGAAGCCGAACGCTTTGGTGACACTCTTAGAAGCCTTTGTCCTAGAATCGTCCTTGAGCGAGATCTTCTTCGTCTTGTAGATGGTTCCGTGGCCGAATCCTCTCTCGTGCGCTGACTTGTTGAGGATCATAGCATCGTCCATGTCATAGCCGGTGTAGGAAATGACGGCAACCACGGCATTGGTGCCGTTGGGAAAGTTGTCGAAGCCGTAGGTGTTATGCAGGGGCGCTCGCACAATGGGCGTCTGCCCGGTCTGAAGACGGTAGGCCTTGTTGTCGGTACGATACCTCAGCGCCGTGCCCGGAGTTCCCATGGTTTGTTTACCCATCTGGCACTGGTACATGTTTCGGGGAGATTGGTTGAAGTCCGAGAACGGGGTCATGTTTGCAAGGATGGAAAGCATGTTTGTGGGGTCGAACTCAACGTGGGTAGAGAGTCCGGACTCGATCTCTTGAGGAACCACAGCAATTGTCATGTATGGCTGCTCGTAAGGCCCAACGAAATCTTCCTTTTGAAGGGGAAGGTACTTGACGGGTCTGACCATCCTCGAGGGTGTGGAGGTCATGTAGATTCCGGGGTACGAGCCACCACGCGACGGAGGCACATAACCAATCTCAAGATGCAGTGGTACACCGTGAGAACCTTCCACCTTCCAGTAACGGAAGCAGTCCGCAATGCGGATCGATTCTTTGGGAGTGCAAAAACCCAGGATGTTGCCATCCAGCATGACGACCACACTCTCCTCGGTTGAAGACGAAGAAATGTCGACAACGCCGAGCTCCGCGGCCAAAGCGGGGATGCGCGAGACATCAACAGAGTCGGTCATAATCTTGCACTTGTGGGCAAAATGGTTTAGCAGACCGCAGGGAGAACCATCAGGCGTGTGGACGGGGCACAGGAAGCCCCACGACTCGGGCAGCAGCTTTCGCACCGCGGTGGTCTTGAGCTGTGCGAAGAAGGCACCACGATGCACCATGCGGAAGTGACTGATGAAACGCAAGAAGTTGAGCTTTTCTGCCACGACCGTGAAGCCAGCAGTTTGCTGCAGATCCAGGCCGGAAGGACTTTGGAGGTTGCCGGTGGAAAGGAAGTACTCGAGGGCATTACCGATGTTCTCGTTGCTCTTTCGGAAAATCGAGTTCGGGAATTCCTTGCGGAACTCGGGCGAGGTGAAGGTGACTGACGGATGTCTGCGCAGGAAGTCACGCAGAGCCAGGCGCACGTTGACACTGAGGAACTCATCCAGGCGCTCCTTCAGGATCTGGCCATAGAGGAAACCGCCGAGCAGAATCTCCTGGTTCTGAACAGCATCGGGGTTGTCCACAGCACAGTCGCCGGCAGCCAGAGCATAAAGCTTTCGGACCATGAAGAGGAGCATGCGAAACTTGTTGTTGTCCTGCTCCTCAGTCACGTTGATGTTGCCCAGGTGTACGAGCACAATCCTCCTCAAAAACTCAGTTCCGACATCGTAGTCGGACATGGTCTCGGGAACGCCAAGCACCACACGGAACTTCTGACCCAAGTAAGCCCGCGTCTCGGACTTCGTGTAGAGGTGGTAGGCCTTGTATGTGCGGAGAAGGAGCTCGACACGATCCGTCAAGAAGGTGTTCTTGGTAGCTTCGGAGCCCATTGGGCCAATCAGGCCCTCGAAGATCTCACGGTCGTTGGTGTCCACAAGCGCCTTCAGAATCATGATGACCGGAATCAGGTACTCATTCTTGCGCCAAGAGAAGCGGAAGGTGACGTTGCCGTCGGACAGGTAATGGAGCACATTGGTCTGGGATGTCTCATCGGGCCGCACGGCTCTCAGAATGATACCGTGGGAGGTGTAGCCCGGACCTCGGTTCTGGAAGCTGGGTCGGTTGATGGCCATGGGGAAGTTTCTCTTGTTGACCTGCAGCAGACGGATAATCTTCTCGATTCCATTGACCACGAAGTATCCACCAAGCTCCTCGGACTCTTCCTTGCGACGAACGAGTAGAGCTGGGGAGTTGTTTTCTAAGTGGCATCGATTTGACTGGCGCGCAGTTAGCATCACTAGAAGTCACAAGAGTTGAGCTGTGGGCGCGTACTTTCAACATGACAGGGACTTGACCCAACTCCCGGACAAACTCGACCGGGTCGCCTCCATTGATGCGGTACTCAAAGGTCGCAGACAGTCGACCTCGATAGGTGACGTGACGCTCTCTGCATTCGGCGGGGAAAACTTCTCGGTTCCGCGCATTCTTGTTCGACGGCGGCACCTGCGGCTTCTGCAACATGACATCTTTGATACTGACGCTCAGACGGTTCTTGCCATCGGGGCCGGCCCGGTCATCGCCGTCAAGAAAAGTTTTCGTTCCAATGTCGGCCAAACCATGGGCCAGGAGCCCGGGTTTGCCGTCACTGCGGAAGAGGCCATTGAAGGACTCGATGTGGGGGTCTACGGCTAATTGCAGGGCAGGATAGGCCGTACGATCGGTAGGGGGGTTTCGGAAGAGGTTCTCGCGACGGAGTGTGTTGAATTCGTGGTCCCAATCGGTTCTGGTAGCCGACGGGGCCATGGCGGCGGTGTTCGATAAAGAGGCGAGGGAATCGGGAGCCACGGGTGACTTTTAATTCACTTTTGTGAAAAACAGAGAGGGTCACACAGTGAAAGTGAATGGGAGAGGTCTCAGATCCAGGACAGCTTCCGCAAGCTGCTGTCTTCAGCTAGACCAGCTCGTTGTAGAGATGCTTGCACATTAAATCGCTGCATTCAACTTGCAGCGCATCCGCCATTGGAAAAAAAATCTGGAGCTATCGCGGAAAAAAATTGGCTGATAAGATCACATGAGCGCTGGTCGTTATCGATAAGATACGTGCGGAAGGTGGGGAGGGGAAGGGGGGAGGGGGTCCCGTCGGCTCGGCGTCTTCTACGCGAATTGTCTTAGT
>PXOD01001482.1:0-13477 GCA_003012165.1 Paramyrothecium roridum | reverse complement strand
GGTAGTTTAGTTTTTTATATTTATTATTTAATATAAGGAATGGGGGTTCCTTAGGTAAAGTAATAGAATATATTACTAATCTATAAGACTTTATCTCTAGAAGCTAGATTAAAGGATATCTTAGGGACTATATATTATTAATAGCTAGTAGGTTCTAGTCTAGGTATAATATATAGAACCTCCTATCTATATACTAATATATATTTTATCTTTAGTTAATAGATTACTAGATTATAGTATAGTTATAATCTATCGATCCCTTATTTATAGGTATTTTATTCTATATAATTATCCTTCTATTCTAGTACTAGTTTATACTAGCCTAGTAGGTGGCCTAGTATATAGGGTATACTAGCCTACCCTATAGTCTGGTATATATTAGGTACTGGCCTATATTCCGTACTAGTAGTGTTTTGGGCTAGTCTTTTCCTTAGGCCAGTATACTTAAGGCTGGTATAGTATTTACATAATGTTATATGACATCCTACAGCTTAGTTATGACCTTAGGTCAGGTCGTGATAATATAGGGAATAAGTAGGAGAATATCAATATTATTTATAGGAGGTTAAAATAAAAGAGAGGATTAGCTTACCCTTATCTCCTAACTAATAAATAGCTTCTTAACCCCCCCTTTTTCCTTCCCTTTACTAGTTATTCTTTTTTTTATATTGGCCTAGGGATTATAGAACTTAGGGCAATAGAACTTAGGACCCCTATCATCGACCTATAGGGAATATATCCAGGATCGGGGCCAATTAGGAACCCCCTCTATTATAGAACTTTGGCCCAACTTCCGTCGGCCTAGAGGTTAGGCCCCCTGGCCAGTCTGCCGAGCCTTACCATTCTTTCAGCCATCGGTACTTTTTAAAAGTCCAACCATGTCGTTTTGAGCTCCCTGGGATCTATGCGGGTTCACGACTTTGTATCCGTAGATTTGCCAGGCTTTATTACCAGCATGCCCCCCCCAATGTGCACCCCAAAAGGCTGTGTAGTATTAAATAAAGAGAGATGGCGTCTACAAAGTAGTCATGTCATGTAACAAGTCAAGGGCGAGCTCGAAATGGTGCTAATTGTTAGCCTGACTATCTCTTGTGCTGACGAGCGTGACGCAGCGCGGTCTCGGGGAAGTTGGGAACGGCGCATCTTCAGGCTGATACGCGGGTCTGGAAAGCACCAAGGAAGCAAATAATACGAGTATGTTTCATTTTGCCATTTACAGAAGGCTGCTTATCGCCCGTATTCTATAGATTCCTTGGGGCCTTCCCGGGGAGAGATCGGCGGTAAAGTTGTCTACGAGGCAACTAAAACTTCCACTGCTCCAACCAGAGATCCAGCCACTCTTCAGATACAGGCGAGAGCCCTGCCAAGATCTCGCTCTTTTTGGCCGTCTCCTCCGTCTCCAATATGGGCCACGTTTCCCCCTTGGCGGTGGTTCTTGCGACCGCCTCAAAGTAATCAAGCAGCTTCAAAGCCGGGTTCTGCTTGAGGTTCAACGAAGTCGTCCCGCCACGCGCCGAGCCACGCAGATTGTCGACCCATTCTGCCCACTCGACCGTCCTGATCGATTTGCCTAGACGCTTGGCCACTGAGGGTACCAGCGCCTCCCATTCGATGGCTTTGGGGTTGACGGCGTGGTACACGTTCACCTTGCCTTCTGGCGCATCCGTGAAGGCTAGCTGGACGAGGATGTCAGAGAGAAGGTCTACCGGGGTCCAATCCACGCGGCTCATGGACCCGAGTGACTTGGGTAGAACGCCAAGGTACTTGGAACTTGCAATCAACTGTGATGAAAACATATCCGTCAGTAAGGTGAGAGCCCTAGCACATAGTGCGGCACGTACTGTTGGCAACCACTCATGCTTTGGCCACATGCCCTTGTCATTTCCTCGCAAGACTGGCCCGGAAATTTGGCCTACTCGAACGAAGGAGGCCTTGAGACTAGACTTGGCCGCTTCTTGCTCAAGGAGCAGCTCAGCCACGTGCTTTGAGCCACCGTACCCGTCTGCCGAATCATGGTAACGATGATTTGGTGTCTCCGGAACCGCGCCGTCCGGCCTCAAGTGACTAACCGTGGCAACGCTCGATACAAAGAACAAGGAGCTTTTGTGAATGCTGGCATGCGCAAAGTCCATCAAGTTCCGGATGCCACGGATCTGGGGCTCAAAGGAAGCAATATCCCAGTTGTAGTTTACTGGCCATTGATTATCTGCCACCGAGAGCTTGATTAGCTGATGAGCGCGGCGGATGGGGGTCAAAGGATCAGTAGCAAGAACTCCTTACGGATGACATGTGTTGTCTGTTGGATAAGGCTGCTGTAGGCTGTCTCTTCCAGGCCGAAGAATGTCTTTGATAGGTCAACCTGGAGGAATTCAACCTTTTCTGGTGGCCAATCTGTACTCAGCCCACGTGGCCCACTTTGCTCGCTCTGCTTCACTCTGCCGTCCACAGCCCGGTTGAGGCAATAGATTTTCTTGACGCCCTGCCGTTGCAAGAGTGATTCGAGCAGATACGAGCCCATTGATCCGGTGCTTCCTGTCAGGATGATCGTGTAGCCATGTGTACCGTTGGTGCCATTGGTACCATTTGTGGAAGCGCCGTTTGTTTGGACCTCCAAGGGGGAAAATGATGAGTTAGCCGAGTATTTGGCAAGGAATTCGTCAGCGATTTTGCTCTGCAAACTCGTCGATCCTTCTGAGCTTGCAGTACCCTCGTGAGCCACACCGAACAGAACATCCGTGAGTGCGTTGATGGTTGGGTTAGTGTAAATCAGCCTAGTAGTTATGGCGAGCTTATCCCCTGCGACCACGATATTGTGCTTGCTGAGCGCCGAGCGGAGAGAATTGGCTATGCTTGACGCTACGAGTGAGTCGACGCCGGTGTGGAGGAGGTCATCATCGCCCTGGATTTTATCCACATCGGGCACACTCGCGGCCTTGAGCAGGCTTCGGAGGCTCATCTCAATCGCGGTCCGTGAGCCAAAGTCGAAGTCGGCGGAAAGGTTGCCTTGCTGTTCCAAATCACTGTAGAACTTGACAATCTCTTGATCATACAGGAGAATCGTGTCACGTCGCTTCACTGTTCTTTTATCGGTTCTGGCAAAGGGCTTGTCAGGCTTGGCGAACCATATGTACTCCCGGAAAATGCGGGCGTGCTCGGCCGCTATGGCATTGGCAGCATGGACCTTCTCGAGGATACTGTCCAAAAGTAGATCACGTTCTGCAAGAGATTTCGGCTCTGGCCTTGCGAGCTCGACAAGGAGAGATGTCATTGTGTAGCCTGTTCCAATCTGTTCAACCTGTCAGATCTATGCCTCAACCCCGGAAGGACTGCTGGGAGTGGGCGGGCACTTACCATCAAACAAGCACTGACATCTGGGTGGCTGTTGATGATTGCCTCCATGGCTAGTGGCCGGACCTTCTCTCCGTTCGACAAGACAAGGAGCTCATCTGTTCTTCCCCTGTAAAGCCACATGTCTGGCTTCGTAGGATGGGGCTCATACAGATCCTTGTAGCATAGCTCTTTAATGTCCGGGAATGTATGAAAGACTCCTTGGAAGAGGTCTTTCTTCTCCTCATCACGAACAGCCCAGTGTTCATGGATTCCTTCTTCGAGCTTTCTGAATTCGAATCCGGCCCACGGGTGGAAGCCAAAGTAGATCCAATCTTCCTCATCCACAAGGAGCATACCTTGGAACATGGCCTCGGTGGTTCCAGTGAGGTTGATGACCCGAACATTCTCAGCGGCCTTCTCGGCACTTCCAAAGGTTACAGGGCCTTTTCCGCTAATTAGCACACAGCAGCAGAAATTTGACGGGGCTTCTCACCTCCGGACGCGATGATGGCTTTGTGCCCTCTGAATTTTCTTGAGACAGAAGGCGTCTCGCCAATTTCGTCTATGATGGACGGCATGATGCTCCACGTCTTGATGTCGGTGCAATCAAGGAGAGCATCGATGACGTTGATTGTCGAAAGCACGCCAAATGGACTGATCAGGTTGGTGGTGCCATAGTAGGCCCGGATTAGAATGTTCATAATCAGTCCCGCGCCCTGGATCGTCGGCCCTCGCCAGTACAGCATCTTGATGAAATGGCAAGGCCTACTTACGTGGTACAGCGGGAATGCCGAGTAATACTTATCCCCTTGGTTGAAAATGACTGTCCAGGGCGGGCGTCCGAGGCTCTCGGCCTCTGGCAAAAGTCGGTACGCATCGATGGTAGCCACCAGGGCATTTTTCCAGACGATTGGCTTCGGAAGACCTGTTGATCCGGATGTGTGCAGTACCAAGAAGGGGTCTTCGAACGCCTCCTGGAATGTCTTGGTGTATGGATAACTGGGAACTGGCTGGCTGTCCAAGAGCTCGGCGATGGAAGGAATCTCAAGCATCTTCATGGGCCGGGCGACGAGCAAGCTTAGCAAGATTTCGGGCCGCTCTTCGAGATTCGCAGGGGTTACCCAAATGTCGCAGTTGGATCGATTTAAAATGGCCACCGTCGCCTCAATGTTGTTGCGCGGTGAGGGTAGGAGAGCCTAATCCGGGATTTGTCAGGACTCAACGCGTACAAGACAACGGTTCAATCGGCATACTTTGTAGCCAGCCTTTACACAACCGAGGATGACGAGGATGTACCGGAAGTCGTTATCTAATCCATGTGAAATATTAGGACGTGTCACTGATGCAACTGGGTACCTTGGTGAATCATCTTACGAGGACCCATGTAGCCGACTGTCGGGAAGTCCGTTCCTTTGCCCACTTGTGACTCGAGCCACCACGCAGTTCTGTTGACTGCATTTGCGAGGTTCAGTGCGGTAATGTGTTTGAACCCTTCGGCAACATTTTTCGTGAGCGGGAGTGAATAGACAACGTGGTTTGGGTCATCTCGGGCCTGCTCGTCCACGATCTGGATGACAAGGCGTTTGCCGTAATCCTTTGAGGTAGGCATGGTGCGCAAGAGAGGTTGTCTTGATTCTTGCTTGGAGTTGCGCCGCAAGAGGAGGTGTTGGGATGCGTAAAGGGAGGTTTCTCTCTATTCTTTCCAAACAGTCACTTGACAATATTATAATCCCAATCTTACCCATTGGCCACTGGGCAAAAATTCGCCATACCCTGGCTTATCGCCATGTCCACATCCTGCATGTCTGGACGGACAATAACCCGGAGTAATACTGGGTGAAACAGTGCATTACGCCGCGGCTGCAGGGCCGTCAAGGCTTACCAACAGGATGGGTAGGACCAAGAAAAAGGGTCCGGGTGCCCCAAGGTATCTGGATCTGGGCGTCGACGTGGCGAACAGGATGTAACGCACTTGAGGCTAAGGTCACAAATACCCGCTTTAGTGCCTGCATAAAGGCATCGGCGGCGGAACGCCCCTGAATCTCCACAAACGGTATGCTGCTACTGAGGACAAGTGAGGCTCTAGACCTGGATCTGGATCTGGCCAGGCCTGTTACGGGCACCACCTGCGCCGCACAGGATGACGTTCCATTGAGAATTCTGGCCATATGAGATCCAAAGGATCAGGGTCCACAGTTCTAGCTGGGGTTGCGTCACCGTTGAACAACCCAGCGTGTGCTGCTTCTCGGCCACTGTTATTGGCTGGGAGTTGCGGAGTTCCATCTTCCATCCCCTTTTGGCCTGAAGATGACCCAGATCCCAGTTTTCACGTCACACAGAATCTCCCACTCCTTTGGGTTTGAGTACAGGGAGTCGGTTAATCACTGGTAGAGAAACAGGCGGCGCAGTTATTGATCGCTGCCTACGAGGGTATTGATAGGTCAAAACCCGGGTTTCAAAACGCAAAAATGATTGAATCGCCAACGCCTCCCTTATAAGGCTGCTCTATCCGTCCAAGCTAGGCCCATCTGGAGGCTCTTCACCTCAACGGGGCGCAGTAATGTAACTATTGACCCTGATATCTCACCCTCTTACCTTGCAATTAAGCCAGTGACAATGTATGTAACCCTACTTTCATGACGCAAGAACTCTTTCGTACTACTCATAGCTCTGCGTACTCACGTATTCCTACAAGCGTATACAGGATGACAGTTCCTTGTGCTTACATGTCCGGTATATTCCTGCCCCTGAGATGCATTATCTTTCTTGCGATTTGCTTTTTTCTCCATCTCGGTTAGCGATCGTATGCAGTAGTCTTATCTATACACGGCCATGTCCACTTTTGACGACCACTAAATCCTTGCATCATGTTTCCCTCGCAACAGCCACAGTCGCAAGTCCGCAATGCTTGTGCCGCCTGCCACAGACGTAAGATTCGCTGCATTACATCCGGCCGTGGTGGTCCTTGTCACAACTGCCAGTTAAGGCGGCTCTCGTGTTACTTCCTGCCCCGCTACCGAAGCGGGAGACCCCGCTTGAACGAACTGCCACCGTCTACAGCGGCTGCCATCGATCACCATGATTCCGCAATCACACTTTCCTATACGACCAAGGCTAGACATTCTCCTGGAACTGAATTCTTTGAGAGACCTCCTCATGAGGACTACTCACTTCCACCGGAGCATCAGCAAGACTATGGATTACACGGCTCCGAGCAGACTCTGAAGTCTCCGCCTGTAGCTGACGAAATCCTTTTGGAATTTCAGCAGCACTCGAGATTCCCAGACTTTGCCGGTTCAACACATTCGCAACACACTTTTGTGGATATTTCAGATCATGAGGCCGTTTTCGAAACAATACCAACACCTCTGAGTGCTACAATACCCACGACAGCATGGCCAATACCTGGACAAGACCCGCGGGATCGAGGAACGAGCATTGAGCCTCGCATAAAGGCTTTCCAAGAACAGGCATTCTCCAATTTGCTGCGACAGTGCTCAAAGCTTCAGCGTCATCTGCTGGAGGCAGATGAACTGTCTACTGAAGCCCCAAACGACGGTAATGGGTTCGCAACACCTCAGAGGGCTGAGATGCTGGAAGATGTGGAGGCCAATTGCAAGCTGATCCTGGAGATTTGCGAGAAAGGCACAGGCTTGTTTGAATCAACCCCCAGTCAAGTCACCAAAATGCCTGAAAAACCACATACTCCACTGCTCGATCCGGCCTCAATATCGTTGATCACGGCCGTCATCTTCAAGACTCTTCAAATTTGCAACGTGTTCCTTAATGGAGCGGAGAAAAGCGCCAGCTCCATAGCAGATTTACTGCTATTCAAGAGGTTGGACGTTAACATCACGTTGGTGAGAATCGTCATGTTGAAGCTTGAGAAGTTGGCCCTGGATAAAATGCTTCCGTGGCAGGAACTTTCAAATAGAGCTGTGCATATTGAAAGAAGGTTTGCGGAAAAGAAAGAGAGAATGGGATCCAGTGTATTATAAGTAGCCTTTGCATAGAATAAAGTATAGTTTCTGTGGAAGTACCTTCAAACTCCAATTGCTTTGATCCACCCGGGCCCTGAGTACGTCCTTGCGTGTCCGGGCATCTCTAAACCAAGTGCCACATGCCGGTTGCCTGTAACGGTAACAACTCGGAGTCACAGCTCACATGAGGTTTCAAAGTCAAAAACGTGGCATCATGAGGAACGAAAGATTTGTCTCCGCAGCCGATTCCAAATTGCGGCCGAAGGCAGCCCCTGTCCTGTCACCCCCGCCTTCCCCCCAAGCATTGGGGTTGCTGATATTTGAGCGAGACGCTCAACGGATGATGGGAATTGCATACATAATCCCCCGGAACAAATGCCTGTCACTAAAGGCATCCCTCTTTGGCGAGCGTAATCGAGACCCTGCAGCATGATGGTGGCAGCACTTGACCAGCAGCTATCATAGGCTGATATTGGACCGAGTGGCTGAAGAGACCACAAAGACTGGGTCCGTAATACTCCGCCCCTTTTAAGTTATGCAACCCATCTAGCCCGGAATGGAAGGTTGGCACTGGAGGCACGCCCCATCTTCAGTGCTAGGTTGCTGCATACAGCTATCTCCTCTAGAGCTCAATCTAGGCTTCAGGTGTCTCTACATATCCTTGCTGCATCAGCAATCAGCCTCTCCAGCCATGTGAGATACCTTTGCGGTGCAACAGATTTTTCTTTGCTAAATCTATGGTATCATTTGCCGAGCTTTGATCCGGCGCACAGATACGAGGACAGTCCAGCTCCTTGATCCTTTGTGTATATTTAACCGCTATTCTTGACCTCTTTTTTTACTTTTAGATATTCTGCAACTCGAACCACCAGCAACCAACAGAACATTCCTTGCCTAGTCACATCTAGATCCAACAATGTCACCCAGCCTCACAGAGAGCCACGATGTGGATGTCCTACCCCAGGTCACCAAGTCCATTAACGGAAAAGCCGTCACCCATGCTCAAACCGACAATGGTGTGGAGAATATCAGTAGCACTGATGAGTACTCTGAGATATCCGAGAGGGTACTGAATGTAATCAAAACAATTCTTCTCACCAAGCTACCCGGCGCCCACGACAAGTGGAACGAGGGTGCTCCCACATTCATCGCCACTATCCGCAAGTTTGTAGAGAAAGGAGAGGTAGTTAAGATGGCTCTCCCTGCCTTCCTGTGGAAGTCTGCCAACAAGGTTGAGAAAGTCATCGGCACACTGCCCGACAAGGCTGAGGAGATCTCCCTGGCACGCCTTAACGGTATTTGCGAAAAGATTGGCGACTTCTACAAGCCAGGAGCTGAAATCCTCATCATCTCTGACGGTTTGGTCTACAACGGTATGTTGAAGAACCTCTATTGCAGCCCATGGCCCTCTAGTTGCTTCGTTTGGTCAGTCCTGCGCCTTTCTAACTCCTTCACCCGTTGCTAGATCTCCTTACCGTTTCCGATAGAGACACCTGGGCCTATGGTGAAGCACTGCGCGCCATGGCTGTGGACAAGGGCTTCAAGCACATCACTTTCAGCCGTCTCAAGGATCTCGTCGACATCCCTGGTCTCCCTGAAGAACTCGACGAGGTCACTTATGTTGCCAATGCAACAAACTTCAGGCGGGCTCTAATGAACCAGTTCGGGAACCCCGACTTTGACGCCACAAAAGAGATCGCGACCAAGGAGGATACACGAATGACATATCAAGGCTATTCCCGCAACTTGGGCCATGATCTACGGTTCATTTTCTCTCGCAGCGAGTCGAGAAGTGGCAAGCAGTACAAGAGAGACGTCAAGTATCTAAGTAAGCAGATGATCATCCGCGGAGATGTAAGTCTTTTGCCTTTCCCGAGAACACATGAGAAGGAGAAAAGTAGCCACTCATCGATGCCTGACCTCGGCTGACTCGAATGCACACAGGCGTTTGCAGGAGCAACTAAGAAGTACGCTCCCGATCATCTCCGCCTCTCTATCCACCAGTCGACGGGACAGCATAAGGTATCCATCAGCCTGCTGCCAACGACAGGCATGTATACAACACCATGGCACTGCGCGGTGGCCCTCTGCACCGATGGTTCCATCATCAGTAAGCCCAAGATTGAATTTGAGTTCGACCCGAGATTTGAACTTGTTTATGAGAACGGAATCCCCAGCTACTTCAGAGAGAAGGAGGGCAACGAGATGGCAGAGGAAGATTTGAATGAGGATTTAGAGTAGACCAGAGACATATGGGCGTTAGAGTTAAGCGCAAAAGTTATATGAACAATAACTTATACGCATACTGAAGTAATCAATATAACGAAGCAATCAAAAATTCCTCATCCTATATCTCAACCAATTATTATGTTAGTGCGGGACGAAATGCCACAACCCACCCGAAACACCAAGGCTTAAATATCGTGACTTTGCAGTAAGGGAGAAAGGGGTAATTAGAAAATAAGCTCGGAGATCATTTGATCTTATTAATTGGATCAGAATTAGGCATCAAAGAAAATTAAACAACGCATCCTACGGTGGGCAACAAGGCGCCTAAAAATTGGATAAAAAGTCGATGTTTATGATATCTTGGTTCGGCTAAGGCTCTCCCTTTATCTATCATACAGTCAGGCCGCAAGGCGGTCTAGGGTAAGCAAAATATAGCTACGGACCCCCAACACATTATTCAAATCGTTTACTACAATCAGCTGTATCTAACTTACTTCAAGGGGCTGATATAAATCTTGTACTTCAAGTCCTTCAGGAAGACCTACCTAACCCTGCAATACACTACATAGATCTAATCACAACAAAACATCACAGCCATGAGTTCATCTTTCAACGTAACAGTCGCCCACACCTGTTCCCCTTTGCAGCCTGAAGAGCCGAGGTCCTCCGGATAGTCACATTATACAGTAGTAGCAACGACACGACACGAGTCTATTCACGGTTGGAAACCCAGCCAGGGACTTGTTAAACCAAAATCGCTCTAAAAATAACAAAGGGAGCCATTTCATACGCTCTAGGATATGAGATTGCCAATTCGTATTTGTTTGTATAGACCAAAAAGCCGTTGAGAAGGTGTGCCCCAGTCATTCATGATCCACATTCTAGGGTTTGCTCATGGTCGAGTCACTGGAGCCATGTCTCAAGATGACAATTCTCCAACACTTGGGGTGCCAAAATCATAGGGGGCCTTTGTTACAATCCAAATCAACCTTGCTTCCACTCATGCATCTGCTTTTTCAAACTCGTCAAAGCCACCCAGAAACAAATTCTATGGAGCTCAATACACTACTCCATAACCAACACATTGCGGAACCGAGGGTTGCCCGCAAGTAGGTCATCAACCGCCTCTTGCACCTGCGAGAGTTGGAATTTATGGTACATGGGCTTGATGTTATGCGTCTGTGTAAACCGGATCGTCTCCTCGCAATCTACCGAGTGGCCAGCTGGCCAGCCGTGCACACTCGCGCCCTTCAGGATGAGAGTCACAGTATTGAACTCAACGGACCCAACGGGCGATAAGCTGAGCAGCTTGCCATGAGCCTGCAGCGCCTCGGGAAGGGACCCCACGAGGGCAGGGTTCTGCGCTGTCTGGATAATCAGGGCTGCGCCGCCAAGCTTGTTTAGCTCCTCGACAGCATTGTGGGTTGTAGTATTGATATAATGCGTCCCGCCGAGCTGCTTGGCGAATTCGGCCTTTTCATCACCACTAGAGAGAACGGCGACTTCATAGCCCATGTTGAAGGCATACTGTACGGCGAGATGGCCCAGACCACCAAGGCCTTGGACAGCGACGAGGTTGCCCTGCTCAACATTCATCTTGCGTATGCCGTTGAAGACGGTGACACCAGCACACAGGATGGGGGCGACCTCGGCAGGGTCGATATTTGCGGGGATGCGGACAAGAGCCTCATGGTTGAGAAGGGCGTATTCGGCGAAGCCCCCGTCATGGGTGAGGCCGTTTATAAGCTCATTGTCACATGTTACAAATGAGCCACGCTGGCAGGATCGACAGGTATTATCATGGCCACCATGCCAGGGACCACCGACACGTTGACCAAGATCGAAGCCCGTGACACCTTCACCGAGCTCGACAATATCGCCGACAATTTCGTGGCCAGGAATACGAGGATGCACAGGGCCGAATTTGCCTCTGCTGATCTCCAGGTCGCTATAGCATACGCCGCAGGCCTTCACCTTGACAAGGACCTGTCCCTTTCCGGGGTGCTTGAGCTCGATGTCTTGGAGCACCAGCTTCGTGCCGGGCTCGAGGGCGACGGCGGCTTTGTATGTCTTGGGGAGCGATGCCATTGCGCCTGAGTGTGCTGGGCGGTATAGTACTGACAAAGAACGGTCGTTCAACTTATTGGGGTTCTGAAAAGCCTGGAGATAATGTCACGGGCAGAGGGTCTTGAACCCGAGGTGGAGAAGGAGAAATAAGCGTGGTAATAAAGCTATATATATATGTCTTTGGATTTGAAACAGGTCTGAAGGTGTCTAGAGCATTCGGTATGTTACAGTAAACCTTTTGACACCCCTCGGAGTGTGCCATGATACTGCTATATTATAATACACCGCTATTCTAGGCCATTGCCCATAACAAGTAATGCATGGTCTTCTCATCGTCCCTCAAGCCTTGCAAGTTCAATGTACTCCCATCGGACCCCCGCTACTCTTAGCCCAGGAGAGCCGGAGAATACTACAAAGCCATAGTGTTGCCTTATAAAGAAAAACGAAATCGTTCCAAAAGGGTGCCCTGCTTAGCGGCCACAATCCGGGTTATCGGAGATTGTCAAGCTGGAATATTTCTAAAAGGAGTTCCGGAGTCAAATCAAAGAGGGGAGAAGCTGACCACCCATAGAAGCCGACCTCTCCTGTTACGTCATTGTCTTCAACCTACCCTATAGCCTCGCGAAATTCCCAGATTTTGGCTAAAAATGACAAGGATGGTGAGCTTCCCCCTGCACTTATGCCCAGCTACCGTATTACAAGTCCGAAGTGCAAAGTATCCTCATACAAACATCCAGCATTGCATCCCTGCCACAGGTTTTAACCATTCGGTGGATTCATTAGGTATTATCGTATTGTATAAAACTTCCTCTGGGCCACGCTCAACTGTAAGCCTTGGCCAGGTTGGCCATTGCCTTTAAGGCTCAGCCCCTATTTCTTTTATGGGCTAATAGGCTCCTCAATTGATGACTCTGTTATGTTTCTTGCGAAGCATGCAGAATCGATGTTATAGATATATTTATTAAGATGACCCATATTCGAGTAGCTCAAATGAGGATTCAACTATAACAAAAGGATTCAGTATGGAGATTGCCGGTGGATCGAAGAATTCCAACCTCTCTATGGGACCGCCCCTTGCGTCGAAGCTTCCAGAAGCGGCTACTAAAGGGGATGGTGTTGAATTTGTCCATGCCATTACGCAGGCTCTTGTTGCTAAAGTTGCAGATATCCTGCGCCTTCCCATCTCTGAGGTTGATCCAAGTCGACTTTTATACACGTATGGCGTGGATTCTCTCGTCGCACTGGAAGTCAGGAATTGGGTCACACGAGAGATGAAGGCCAGTATAGCTTTATTGGACATAC
The DNA here is from genome assembly GCA_003012165.1 of Paramyrothecium roridum. Classification (NCBI taxonomy): domain Eukaryota; kingdom Fungi; phylum Ascomycota; class Sordariomycetes; order Hypocreales; family Stachybotryaceae; genus Paramyrothecium; species Paramyrothecium roridum. The sequence continues at coordinate 569 of PXOD01001482.1, read as the reverse complement.
TTGCGGCTATACCCAGGAGGGAATTTGCGGCAAGAATTGCGCAAAAGGGTAATATCGTTTTGATTCAAGAGCTTTGGCGAAGATCAATCAAATAAGTGGGCTACAATTACCTGTAGTATAATAAAGACAATTCTCTATATGTTGGATTATTGTTCTAAAATAAAGTAAAAAAAAAAAAAAGGAAAAATGAACTCCGATCAAGGAACTGCTGTTTCGTGTTCATTGAATATTGAAAGTAGATGGGTGGTTTAGTTGAGCCCTCACGGAAATTGACAAAATTGATGAGAATGCAGGCCTGCAACAATATTGTCATGATTTTATGATTATTCCAAATCTTTGCTTCATTTTATGGTCCCAGATTACCAAGTAGCTAATTCATGCAAGCTGTGATAAAATAGTCTTTATGCAGTCGACTGTGTTCGACATCGTCCTCTCCCTTGTTTGAATTGCTTGTAGAGCTAGACCTGGCTCGAGAACGGCTGGTAATGGATGGCGCTCTCAGAACTCTCTCGCTGCCTTTCGGCACCCTTGAAAGAGGCTATATGGCGGAAGAGCGTTCCCGCACCAGT
>PXOD01001481.1:0-18826 GCA_003012165.1 Paramyrothecium roridum | reverse complement strand
CCCCCCCCCCCCCCCGGCCGCCCCCCATTGCAGCGATGACCACCTCCAGTGTGAGGCAACACCTAAAAGTACACGGGAACCATCGCTGCCTTTGATACGATAAGCGATACCCAATCTTTGCATTATTCATAAAAACCCCTTGCCCAGAACTAGTCTTCGATGACCTCCCCCTCGTCTTCGTCCGAAAGCCGCGTCTTCTTCTCCGCATGGCCTTGCTCGGTATCGGGGTCAAGATCGGCTTCTTTCCTCTTCAGCTGAGATTGAGATTGAGATTGAGACCGAGAGGCGCTATCGACATCGCTGGGCCGCCGGCGTGAAGCAGAGTCTTTCATATCAACGTCCCGATCCCCTGTTCCGTTCATCCTCGCGCCGGGGCTACGACTCGCCCTGTCCACCTCCATTGGCGTTCCAGCAGTTGAAGATAGGGTATCTGTTTGGCTGAGAAGCGCGTCTCCTCGTCGTCTCGTTTGTTCCAGGTGGAAAGCAGGGGATGGTAGCGACGGGTTCTGCTTCTTAAGCGGGTTCTCCGTGTAAAACTGCTGCATCACCTCAATAGCCTTTGCACAGCGCTCCTCATCCCCTTTGAGGAACCTCCACCAGGGTTCGCCGTGGATGTCGTCAATTTGTTGATTGGTATGCACGCTGGCGAAAAAAATAGCACTTATGGCGACATCTCTGGCCTCGATCAGGAGCGGGATATATGTGAGGCAGGCATCGTTGCAAAAAGCCCAAGCTGCTTGTCTCAAGTGCTTGTTGTGTACGATTTCAAGTCGTCCGAGGAGTTCAAAAAGGTGATGGTACGGGTTATCAACCATGAGATCAAATGTGAGCTGTTCTAGCATCACTTCCTCGTACGTCAGGATGCTGTCCCTCCAACGCCAGTATTCTTTGCTCTGTTCATCGATGATGAGCTTTGCATTCTTCTGCGCAACTTTTGCAACGGCGATGATAATATCTTTCGTCTTTCTGCAATTTTCCTCGACTTTGTTGGCCAGGAAGAGCGCGGTTGCCGCAATGTTCTTTAGAAAACGGACACGTTAGTATTGTACATCGACTCTTGAAAAAGGCAAAATCGTTAACGGCGGAGGAACACATAAGGACAAGACTCACATAGTGGTGTATTCCGCCCTTTTCCTGCACCATGCTATAGCGCATGAAAAACCGGTGGAAGAAAACGCCAGCAACCCATAGTGTTATCTGCGGTAGATCAAGCATCACGCCAGCTTGGTAGACGAAATTGATGCCCTTGGCTCTGCGCAGTCTCTCCTCAGATGGAGGCACTCCTTCCACGATGCTGGGCGTGCTGACAACTTCATCGGCCGTAAAGTACCACTGGCTCTGCGCAGTAAGAGGGGTCTGCGCCCCTGATCGCGGTGGCGTTCGCTGGGCCGGACGCGCCTGGGGCCGCGGCGGAGACATGTGGGATGTGGCCTGCGGAGGCGTTGGCGCAGCTGGAGGAACTTCGCGACGACGGGGAGGCGATCTCGACGTCCTGTCGTTGCTGCGGGTACCGCCGGGAAGGCTGGGTGGCTGATAGCCCTCGCGTGGCGGGCGATAACGATCTATGCTCGCCATAACCAGATATGTCACGTCGGGCTAGCGGTCGAATTGCTATGGCGAGACTGACTGCGCATGGGGGACGTGATTTGGCTGGTCGGCTGCGGATAGTGTACGTCAAAAGTTCAAAGACGTTGTCAGTAGTAGAGGGGACAAGTTCAAAGCTGCAATTTCCTTATCTAATCGCCCAACAACCAATCACATGGCGAACCGCAAACCATTGTGCCGACGTCAATTGTCGATTGGGCAGGACTGTCAACAATCACTGACACTAGCCATATGAAAAGGGTCAACATGTTGACCCAACGTTGCTCTTGACGGAAAGTGAAGCCCTGCATCCACGCAACCAAACTCTTTCGCCGTAGCACATCCTGTCTCACAGCATATTTATAGTGCCATTGATCTCGCGCAGGCACAGGGTATCTAGTTTATCATACAATCAATAACTCTACATTTCGCAGTGAAGCCACCGTCTATGAATCAGACACCTTCACCGTCGTTGCGACCCCACAATTTGACCGTCCGATCATGGCCGCCGCTGACTATCCATTTGCCATCTCTGCTATAGTCGACGCTAGCCACAGGCCCTGTGTGGCCGCTCAGCGTTTGTGTCAGGGTCCAGTCATCGGCTGAGAAGACCTTGACTTGTCTGTCGAACCCGCTGGATACGAAGAAAGTCCCCGAAGTCTTGGGAAGCTGGGCGCCTTTGTCGTCTAGTCCTGGCGGAGTACCATCGATCGGCTCGTCCAAGCCCTTGAACCAGCGCATATCGGAGACTGCGCTGGAATGAGCGCCTATGCCTCCCGTCATCTGCACCTTACGAACGTCCCAACACTTGATCCAGCCATCGGCTGATCCCGAAAGGACGCGGTGTCCATCAGGGCTCCAATCGAGCGCGTGAATTGGTTTGATGTGACCATCCATATGACCATCCAGAATCATAACAGTTCTGCCTGACCTCAGATCCCAGATCCTGCCAATGCTGTCCAGCCCAGCACTGGCAAGCAAGGAGCCGTCAGTGTTGAAACTAATGGCATAAACGCCACGGGAATGACCTTCTTGGAGAAGCACTTCCGAGGTTGTCTCAACATCCCAAAGGCGCCATGAAGTATCCTCAGACGCGGACGCGACATACCGTCCGGAGGGATGAAACTCGACACGACAAACACGCTGTGAGTGACCCTGAAGTGTTGACAGCGGGGTATCTTGATTCAGAGACCAGAGATGAACGAGTCCCTCCGCACCGCCGGAGGCTAGGTTGACAGCGTCTGGAGACACAGCCTTCTCAGGCAAGGTCGCACCAGGGAACCAGGAGAGGCCACTGATCTTGCTTGTGTGGCCGCGCAGGTTCTTTCGTTCTGCCAAAGAAGGAATTTCGATCAATTTGACCTGCCCACCCCAGTTTCCCACCGCTACAAGCTCTCCGTTCGGCGAAATTCTAGTCATACTGACGTGTCTTTCGCCCACGGTTTGACTGCCCTGTAATTCAAATGCCTGAAGCCTTTCCTTGATGTGTTTGCGGAACTTGACGTGCGTTCGTAGGGGAATGGTAGATTCGGCTTTCTGGAAAGCAACCCTGCGTTTGGCTCGAGGCAACGAAAATTCGGAGATGTTGACACGGGCTTTCAGGAGCTCATCTCCCCCCCGAGAGTAAAACTCCTCCTCTTGCTCCTCTGCTCCGTCCTCGTCGCCCGCATCCTCCATGGTGATGTCGCCGCTTTCCAGACCCGTCATTTCTGCCTGTATAGTAAGGAGTTCACGAAGTCGGTCTCTGCGGTCGGCGGGACCTTCTCCGAACAACGTGATGGGCTCGCCCATTTCCCTTAGCTTCGCGCGTACTCGGCCGTCATCGGTGGGGACAGCTATCGTAGCGGCGAGGCGCTTACGATTGAACTGGCTGAGGATCGCGGAAGCCTTCTCCGTGTTGACGCCGCTACCGTCCATGGGAATATCGTAGTCGTGGTCATCCTGGAGGTCTTCCAGCGCAATGCCTGTGGTGGGCTCAGCCTCCTCCACGTAGGCTTGACGCGATGGGTGCATCATCTTGAGTTAAGCTGCGACTTCGTAGTGATATTCCGATGCGCTTGACTGGATTCGACGTGGGAAGTGGCGAGCGAGCGAGCCAGGGGGAGCTTGCACAATGTTTTGGCGGAAGGGTATGTTGTTGGCGCAGTGCAAGCAAGATGCACGCTTCACCTCGACTCTGTGGATTTTATCTCTGATAAGATCTAGATTTGCTCTAGGAGTAGATGGTGAGTTTCTATTGGATGGTTCTTGACCAATGTGGAAACCTCGCGAGCAAGGTACCTGTTCCCACGTTAGTATCAGCACCCACCTTGATGTTTTCCAGTGCTGACCGTTGGTAAGGTTTGTTTGGTTCATGCACTGCACAGCACAGCACTTTGGCCGTACTCGACTACAGCAAAATAATGACTGTTACCTTGTTTAGGACTCGAGTGTCCACAGGCGCGAAGCCTGATGTATTTCCATGAGGTCACCTACCCTAAAGGTCCATACTTGGCATCACAATTTGGTTGCGATCCGGTAGGCTTTCCCTTCTCAGCGGCTGACCTACCATATCTTACCTTGTAGCGGCAGCTGATGCAGATGTGAGCCGCCCCTAGCCGGACAGTTGGTGTGCCACAAAGGCAGGCTTGACTTGCATGTGACGAGCATAGGCATCTTGGGGAGAGACATGATGGCCAAATGGAGATCCTAGCTGCAAGACGGCAAATGGTCGAAAATCCATCTCTGTGCGTGACAAGATATGTGCCTGAATCTCCATAGGTTCTCCGGGGGAGCCGACTGGTGTAGAAATGTGAAATGTAGCCAAAACGCATCTCACATTGCAGGCCTGTCACGGGCGTCTGCCACATATTACATTATCATGCAGGTGTCACTAAATCGGGTAACGGAGGTGAGACGGAGACCATCGAAGTGAGGTCTCGGATCTTTAGGCCAGGTAATAGCGACACATGCCGAAAGAAATATGCATCCGAGTTAGTCAAAGACAAAGTTGGCTAGAAGCATGCGGTTTGAAAGACGGCCCAAAGGCCCACATTCGAAAAGAAGCCTGACCTGACGGAAGCGAGAACCAGACTTCGTATTATGATTGACGCAACGAGATAAGCCCTAATTTGGGCAAGGTCCTGAACGTGAGGCAGCGTCAGCGGCAAAATCAAATAAAATAACAAGTGCATGGACGTCTCAGCCCCCCGTTGCCCAAACCCCGAGCTCAGGCCAGCATTGGGCCAGCTGTGTAGTGTGAATCGCAGTATTGAGCTTAATATAACCATTATCTCACAGCACAGTACTGTGTACAGGGTACACCGGGGTAAAAGGCACCTTGTGAAAAAATGGGTTTGCAAAGTTCCTTGCACATTCACAATTGTGCTGTTGTCATTGGTCGAGTCAAGTACATCTGGGGAAAAAAAGTCTGGAAACTTGGCGCCCCCCGTACCGCATCCCACCTTCCGTATAGTAAGGCAAGGCAAAGTAAAATGTACTTGCCTATTCTAAAAATGTTGGAACTAAAACTCGGGTACACCCTTCCCTTTTCTCTCCGTCTTCCTTTCTTTCCTCCCCCACAAACACCACGATTTCGAATCGGAACCCCTACGCGACTATTCAAGCACTCGCCAAATGCATTTTATACAGGAAACCTCTTTTTACAATTCTTTCTTCAAATACCAGATGCGTGTTTGCAGCCACTACGGAGTCCAGCCCCTCCAAGATTCCGAGCACCGCGCAGATCCGGAGCGCCGACGAGGTTCGCCTTGAACGAGACGACGGGCACGCGTTGTCGCCCCTGACTGAAATACAAACAAATTACGCCTGAAAAATCCTGTGGACTCAGCCATGATAAGTCCTGCTCCTGCCGCCATCACTACGGTGCGCGGCTTTCAGGCAACGCCTGTGACATCGGGCGATGAGGATTCGGATTACGGAGTTTGCGATACCCCACGTTTGAGTTCCCTCCGAGGAAGACGCCAAATCGATGATGTTGTCAGTGCCAATTGCAGCCCTGTTCTGCGCGGGGCTGCCTCCCCAACTGTCTCGGGTATCGCCAAGCTGAGGAAGCAAATGGAGCCGCTGAGCCTAGATGGGTCGCCGCGTTCCAGTTCAATGTCGCGAAATGGTAGCCGTCAAGGTTACGGAGCGAGCACACCCCTGGCCTTTGCCAGCCGCTCCCAGAGCCGAGAACGTGGACGCAGCGACGACAGCAGTGATTGCTCCGACAATGGCAGCACTAGTTATGAGGTCAATCTCGAGCATGATTTTGTGAGCGAAAGCGTACGGGATAGATCTGGGTTTTTGGAGCCCTTAGAAGGAGGTCTTAACCCTCATCGCAAGATGACGTCGGACGATTTCCAGCCTCTGCGCTGCCTCGGCAAGGGCACCTATGGTACGGTATTACTGGTCAAACAGCGCGGCACTGGCAGGCTCTACGCCCAGAAACAGTTCAAGAAGGCTTCCCTTGTCGTGCACAAGAAGCTTGTTGAACAGACCAAGACGGAGCGGCAGATCCTCGAGTCTGTCAATAGGCACCCGTTCGTCGTGAAACTCTTCTATGCTTTTCAAGATCACGAGAAACTCTATTTGATTCTTGAATATGGACAGGGTGGGGAGCTCTTTACCCACCTGAGTACCGAGAAGATGTTCTCGGAACCAGTTGCTGCTTTCTACATGGCTGAAATGGTTCTGGCCATATCCCACCTCCACAATGATCTTGGAGTGGTCTACCGCGATCTCAAGCCCGAGAATTGCCTGCTAGATGCAGATGGTCATCTTCTCCTCACCGACTTCGGTTTATCCAAGGTTGCCGTTGATCCCACAGATGGGTGCAACTCCATGTTGGGCACGGTAGAATACATGGCGCCTGAAGTTATTCAAGGCAAGAAGTACGGCAAGGCCGTGGACTGGTGGTCATTTGGTGCCCTCGGTTACGATCTGATGACTGGCAATCCGCCCTTCCGTGGTCAGAACAATGCCAAGATTCAGGAGAACATCGTCAAGCAGAAGCTTGTATTGCCATACTTCTTGGGACCAGACGCCAAGGACCTACTCACACGGCTGTTGAGGAAAGATCCCAACAAGAGACTCGGTGCTTCAACGCCCAGGGATCTCCAGACGCTCCAGAAGCACAGGTTCTTCAAGAAGATCGACTGGAAGAAGCTTGCAGCGAGGGAACTTGAGCCACCCATTCAACCCATGATCACTGATCCAGAGCTGGCTGAGAACTTTGCGCCAGAGTTCACAGAACTCTCCCTGAGTCCGGTCCTGACGATGTCTGACCCGTGGTCCGCGACAGCGTCCAAGGATGATGTGTTTGGTGGTTTTAGCTTTGTGGCATCATCGAGTCTCCTAGAAAGCAACGGCTTCCCTCTGGCAACATAGAAATTACACGTTGTAGCATGTGGAATTTCGTTATCAGAAACTCGAAGAAAGTGACGGATGAAAAGGGGCAAAAGTTGGCATTGATTTACTGAAAACTTGTGTTGGATGGGAGCCACCGTTAGTTCATTGTTGCGGGCGAAGGGGAGTCTTGTTTTCATTGCCAGGGTTAGTTTGCTTTCGAGCCGTAGTTGGACGACAGCAACGTGCAAGCACATGGGCACCATGCTTGGAAGGAAATTGCGTGTCGAGAGCACATTTACAAACATGCTTATTTGTCCATGCCATGCATACTCGTGTGTTGATTGGTGTATACCACCACATTGTCAATGTTAGCGTCTACTTCAAACCTTGATCTCCGACACAGCGGTGACGACAACCGAACTCTGCAGCAACTCGAAACATGATGAGTTGGGATGAGTTAATTAGATGGGACTCGACCGACGGCAAAGCTCTCTCCACTCTGTATTTGTGCGGTCCCCGTCAAGGACTTTCGGGATGTGGGGACTGTCTGGGGGTCGAGAACGTGTCAAAACTGGAGACCTAAGTGCCTTACGCAGAGGCTATGGGGTTGTCGACGACAAGGGGTTTCGAGCAAAGCTTTGACACTGCGCCTCGGCACCAGTCCTGCGCGGAAGTTGAACGAGGACTCTTCTTTGTAGTTGGTGCGGGCACACAATCTACGCGCTATGACGAATCGCTCTGAAGCACTCTTCATTTCCTTTTTTTGCAATGATTGCTAAGATATGTGTAAACACGGCCGAGGCGCCAAGTCCGCGTCATCGCCCTGCGACCCCCCTCTCCCATGCTTTTGGATGGGGATTGACCGTCGACGTGCTCTGTTTCCAGGGCGGCTGCTGTTTCGGTGAGTGTCCCATGTCGCGCCTGATGCAACGTGCTTGGCGAGGGATGAAGCAATGTGCAATTAAGGCGGTGGCTATTGGACAACCTGAAAGGCGGCTTGCAGCGCAGATTCAGCGCAGAGCTCGGAGCTGGAGGGCGAGGGATCTCGATAGCCGCCTCGGGGCCAATTCTGAAAAGAGGCTTCCGACATCCTGGCCTGCACGCGTGGCTTCTGATGCCGCTACGCTTACCGCCTCTGCTGATCGAAGCCATCACCATGCTTGGCAGAATGAGCGTCGTCAGAGTGAAATGTGAAAGCAGTGTCTAGCTTCCTTGGCACGTCACTAGATGGGAAACGTGAGAGCGCCCACGCTTCCTCAGCGAGGGCTCGCCGTGCGTCCATGGTGGACGAATTACGTGTTGCTGGAGTGGCTGACGGGTTCGGTGCTGTGTCAAGTCTACCTTAGCCTTACCTTGACCCAGGTAATTCCTGCAAGGAAGGTCCCCCAAGAAGCCAGGTTTACGGGGATCGCCGCATGCACTCGGCTCTCCCACACCATCTGCCACAGCGCAACCTTATCTTGTCTCGGGAAGAACGCTAACCGCGTAGGCCGTGGTGAGTGTTGGCATCATGAACATAATTAAAACCACAGAGCCGGGCCGGAAGCTTTCACTGCCCGGTGCGGTCGAGAAACATAATAGGGCCCGGTCCATTGGGTCCACAAATTGATGACGGCCATGCAGTGCAACTTTGTCTCATCTCTGCCGAGCTATCAGAGATTACGCCGTGGGACGGTCAGTTTGTGAGAGACGGGATGCTTTGATTTGCCATCTCGGGGAGAGGGGGGAAAGGAGGCCGAAATAAGAAACACGCCTACGGAGGAGGACCTTTTCTGTCCTCTGTTTATCTGGACCTGGTTTGCAGACAAACATTGCGGACATGTCCAATGTGGCAAGCGATAGGGATTACTGTATCAGTATGATTTTGGGGCCTTTGGGAAGTAAAATCGACGTCCCTCAGAGAACTGAAATGAACTGAACTGAACTGGGGGGCAGTCGGGCGGATAGATAGCCCGCCGGGTCGAGACGGCACCCTTGTCGGCCAGATTCGCTAGCCCGCATCTACCTTAGGTACCTTGGGTCGGTGGGTGCCTGTGAGTAGCCTGTCAGTTTGGTTTGAGGCCGCCGTACTGTGGTACATAGAGCTAAGGTGAAATTATGGGAGGGCCACGAGGCAGGTGCGTTGATCCACCCCCGGATTGAGATTGAGTTTGTGTCCTGTGCTGTGTTGTTGGTGCGGTGCTGGGAAAACCAGAAACTCAATTGCTTCGAGTACATAGTACTCCTTTAACCAGATCCTGGCCATTACCACCTCAGGTATTGATGCAACCCAATGATACCTTCCTTACCTTAGCTACCTTAAGTAAGGTTACTGTAGGGACCTTGGTCACATCGGCTCCAATCCGTCTCGACAAAGAAGGTGCGGCTTCGCCCGTTATTCTGCACTTTGCTGTGCGCGGCAGGAGAAGAGCTGAATCCTCGGTACAGGGTCAAGAGGGGTGTACCTTAGCTGCAAACACCTGATTCTTCCAATCAGCATTTCAGTCCAATTGCAACCGCCTGAGGCACGGCCCTCGGGTAGCATGTTTCCCATTCCAAGCAATGATGGGGGGGCCAGGTGCAACCCCATCACTGTTGAAAGCAGAACTAGCCGATGATCATTGGAGAAAGCTTACGCCGGCTGCAGTGAGACGCAGCAACTCGCTTCCCCGTAAACCAACATTGCCTGGCACTGGACGCCACGCACCTCGCCGGCATACAATATTAGTTCCAAACCCTGGCCCATGCCAAGCCAGTCGTAATCATGATGCCGATGGGATACAGGGCAAGACGTAACCCTCCCCCAAGCTAAGCATGACTCTGGCACTAACTCAAAAACAAATGAAAGCCGTGGCAGTGTTTGCGCCAGCAGTTGGGTTTGCGCAAAGCGCTACGCGGGTAGCAAACCATTGCTCTGCCCCCTCCCACCCTTCAGGGTCATCGCGGGACTGACAAGCTGACCCTTGGCTCAACCCTGGTTGGCCGGGGACGAGTACGGGTCGATTGAATGGACAATCTTCCGTGACAGCTACTGTAATGTCTGGGGGCTTAGTGCTCCCAGTTCGCGGCTGGCTCTGATGCATGTGTGTCAATGCATAGATAAAGAGGCGGCGCCACCTCACCCTTCCCTTGGACAGATGATTCAGCCGTGAAACGATCCAGCCTATACATACTCGACTATTCCCTTTGTGCCTTTGCCTGTGCCTGTGCCCCAGGCTGTCTCAAACCGGGTAGTTGGTGTCAACTTCAACCAAGTCTTTTTCACTTCTAGAATTTAAGATTTCGGGGGGGGCACTAGTACATCTTGCTCTTCCCTGCAGTCCATACCATGAGAGCAAGTCGGGCTGCTGCCGCCGCGCTTTGTAAGGCCATACTACCGTCCACGGCACTTAGCAATTGACTGGACTAACATGTATCCAACTAGATGCGGCTGGCGTCTCCGCTGCCACAACTTCGTTCTGCGCAAGCAACCAAGACAGCATCTGCTTCCAGTGGGGCGTGCCAGAAGTAGCTGCCAGCTCCGGCTCAGGAAATGTCTACTTCCAGCTCCGCGGACCAACCGAATATGCCTGGGTTGGACTTGGTATCGGTAGCCGTATGGCTGGGGCTGAGATCTTCCTGATGTACCAGGACGGCAACGGCAACGTGACGCTTAGCACCAGAGCTGGCGAGGGACATGTCATGCCCCAGTACACCGAGCGGAGCGACGTTGAACTCCTCGAGGGCTCTGGCGTCAGCGATGGACAGATGATAGCCAACGTCAGGTGTGGCTCTTGCAGTAGCCTTGAGTTGGCTGGCCAGAACAGCTGGATTGCCGCCTGGTCTCAGGGCGACTCTCTTGCTTCGACAAGCCCCTCGGAACCTATTTCTGTCCACGACGACAACACGGTGTTTAGCGTCGATTTCGCCCAGGCTGCCGTCAGCTCCGACGCAAACCCTTTTGTGGGATCCAATGCTGGCGATGGAACTGGAAACGAAGGAGGAAACGATGGCGGCTCCAGCGGCAACGGCAACGGTTCCGACTCTGACTCTGACTCTGGCTCCGGCTCAAACTCAGGCTCTGGCGGTGGCGGAGTGCAAGAAGTGGCAAGCGACAACACCAACACTCTCGTCCTCGCACACGGCATCGTCATGACTATTGTATTTGTTGGTGCATACCCCTTGGGCTCCATGCTCATGCCTCTCCTCGGAAAGTGGTACATTCATGCCGCTTGGCAAACGCTTGCTTTCCTCGGCATGTGGGCTGGCTTCGCTCTTGGCTACGTGGTCGCTGAACGCGATGGCTATGTAAGTTTCTTCACGACGGATCGGCTTGCGCACCCTGCTAACCCCCCCTTTCCTGCAGTGGTGGCAACAGACGCATACTAAGATGGGAACTGTGGTCGTTGCGCTTCTCGGTTTGCAGCCCGTTCTCGGCTGGATTCACCACCAACACTACATGAAGCATCAGAAGCGCGGCGCCTTCAGCTACATCCACATTTCCTATGGTCAGGTTCTCATCATCGTTGGTATCGTCAACGGCGGACTGGGTCTACAGCTCGCCGGTGCCTCCAACGCGTACATCATCGCTTACTCGGTCCTTGCCGGCGTCTTCACCTTGCTGTACGCTGGCGTTTCCGTCATGCGCCACAGCCGAAGACAGGCACGCCCGCCGCGCCCTACCAAGGGATCTCGGGACGGAAGCATCGAGTAAACGACCTGGAGGTTTTTCAGCAACAAAATAAGAGCTATATAGAACTCATCTCAGTAAACGCTTAGAGTTGGGCAAGGGGTTTGACTTATTCATTTTCTTATCATCGGGCTTTGGATACACCGTCGCTATGCGCGACCGCGCTTTTGTTTGTTTGTAGTCAAGTTAGCAAGATATATTTGCGGGTCCTTTTGTTAGTTGCGACGAGGCATTGATGAATTCAACAATGTCTTCTTTCCATTGGCGGCCCTGTGCATGTCGTTCTCGTTCACGTTCGAAAGCCTTTGAATGCATAAAGTAAAACAACAGGGTGCCTAGGATAGCAGGGGTTGGCATATTCTATGCGGCCAAAAGCGCCAAGTGAGTTTGGCCTTCGGATAACTTTGGAAAAAATCTGGCTGGTGCTGTTGAGTAGCTTTTAGGCATCCACTGAAAAAAAAGAAGGAGAAAAAAAAGAGACATGAGGTTTCTCTTTGTGACAATTTTGCAATTTTCCCTGTGCCTTCATGTCGAGAAACATGACAGATTGGGAATAGAGACGCCGTACGTAGATTGAGCGTGAAAAGACGGTGCTCCTGTAAGGCATATCCGTGTAAGTGGCAGCTCCTGTTGATGTGGACGAGAGACGAAGTGGGTCACGTGCAGCTAGCCGACTCCGCCGATTCTCGCCTGAGGCCGAAAATTCTCCACGATGCTATCCCAGCCGTTGACCTCACGATTTTCACAAAACCCTCAGTCTATCCTCTCCCCAATCCGGGTATCAATTGAGCAACGACCAGCCATCCAAAATGCTCATCCAATTGTCTCGGGCCACGGTATGTTCTCCAGTGCCTTTTTCCAACCGTCCTTTCTCGCCGACCCGGACCTGGACTCCCCATGGCTGACTCTCCCTTTTTCTTCCGGTTTATAGCGCGCTGTCGCGACCGTCTCTCGAGCCGTCCGACCTGCTGTCCAGGTGAGGGGCTTCATTGCGCCCACCGTCTCTCGCAGAGGTAAGATGAGAACCCGCTGTCGATTTTTTTCCTCTTGTATCCTCCCCAGCCATCAAACTGCGAGCATCGGCCAAACCCGGGTGCCGTGTACGACTCGGTCTGCAGCTTTGCCGGCTCCCTGAAGCTATCACACCAAAAGACTCGATCTCGCCACACCTTCCACCACAGGCACTACACCCACATTGGACAATGATGTCACCCGACTCTGGTCTCCGATACAACTCGCAGACAGCCCCTCTTCGAACCATTCATATGCTAACTGTAACCGATTCCAGCCGACTTCGTCCAGGAGCTCTACCTGAAGGAGCTCAAGGCCTACAAGACCCCCGCTGTCAAGGAGTCCGATGCCGACGGCCAGGTCCAGATCTTCAACATCCCCCAGACCCCCAAGTCCCCTGAGGAGGCCGACCTCGCCGGCAACCTGAAGGAGTACGAGAGCATGGCTGTCGAGATTGAGGGCCAGGACGCCACTCAGTCCGCGACCGGCGCTGCCACGCTCCCCGACTGGCTCGAGGCCGAGGAGGAGGATGCCGAGCACCACTAAGCGAAGCAAGATGAGGATGGAACGTGACGATGCGTTGGAGGGAGGGGAAATCATTAAGCGGTGATGGATAAGGTCGAAAAGTCGATACTGCCGGATCGGATGTTACTCTCCGGGTCCTGACTTTTGGAGCTGGCGGGGGATAATCCTGTGTACATTTTACCTCAAAATCAAGCTCGATGCGGTGTAGGAATGCATTGCGAATGCGACTTCTTCGATCAAGCTGTCTTTACAGTCACCCATCTTCCTCTCAGCCGCCCTTGATGCAAGATCCTGCTGTGCATGTCTGTGCTGGGGTTGGGATTCACAAGGTTTCCAGATTCTTCAGTGCCGATTGACAACACCCCGTATCATGTCTCCCAGGTCAAGTTGCTGCGCCTCCGAGGAGATTGATGAAGACTCAGTAGTCCAGTCGCTGGGACTTGAGACTGCCGCCTCCCAGCCCATGCCATTTAAGCAAGGTAATAAATAACAAGGCCCGTGTCGGTTTGCTACGGATCAAGGCTAGAAGATCCGCCATCTTCCTCTGACTATGTGAAAGCATTCTATATTCCTTAAACGTTTGCATATACCGGCAGTTATGCGTGCGAGGGCGTAGGGGATTTCACGTTAAGCATGCTGCTACATGTCGAGGCAAGCCAACGCTTTAGTTTATGAGAGTCCTCCGGGGAAAGCAGTATCATCATTATCTTACATTGCAACCCAGTAGTCGATTAGTGATATTTATGTTTCTAGGAGGCTCTACTGAAGCGCCGAACCTCATGGGCATGTGAATACTCAGTCGATATTTCATGATGAAATCTTGTGGCATCTCCTTGAAATGCGTCCGTTTCATGCCTGATATTCCTGATAGTGTTGCGCCCAGCGGAGCCTTCTGGTATTGACCGAGCTTCAAAGCCCTAGCCAAGGAGCAGAGGCTGTCTGGTTCGTGATTGAACCCGAGGAGACATACATACAACTTCTCCTGATTCAGCATTTACTATAGACGGGAAGAGACGAGCGGTCTCTAACAAGATAAATACAATATGCGGTTTTGGGAAGCCTGCCAGAGGCGGGCCGAATGATTCTGGAGAGAAATGGGCCTTTCATAAACTAGCGCTCTGCTGCTGCGCAATATGAAACCAAGAACGGCTTCCATGAAATCCCTTCCACAAACCAGAACGCCATTAATCCCTTTTGCTCAACTACCCTTGACCGATGCAATGCAATAAAAAACCCACCCACTGCCGATGAATGCCTATATAGACCATTTGTGCCGATTCAGAAAGGATTATTTAACTGCCTTCCCTGCCACCCGAGGCCCGAGGAGCCAAACTAGTGTCGAGAACGAGGAACGCCGTGACGAGAAGGATGGTGATGGTGTTTGCAACGATACGTTAGACGTCAAAGTGGGAACCCCCAACCATGTGCTCGTCGTGTGTCGATGTCCTCACAATGCCGCTCATTCGGTTTGCCTTTCTTGGGTCAAAGTCGTCCACATTATCCCACTCGTCGTCGTCGTGGTGAGCTTGTGCATCAGACATATCCTCGTCGTCTATTCTCGCCCTGTCACGCATGTGATCATCAAGGGCACTTTCATCAACGAAAGTGAAGCCTTGAAAGTTGGCCTGTACGGAAGGAGACAAAGGAGTCGACGTTGCATAGCCACGTGCCAGTGCGGCAGCACGCTCATTCAAGGAGCCATTCTGTTCCAGAGCCGTGGTGAACTCAGGATCAAAGTATGACACGTCCGTCTCCGACTTCAGTTTAGGCTTGAAAGGTGGTGTGATGAGCTTCTTAGTGAGGAGATCCCAGTCAATATCCCCAAAGAACGGGTGACGCTTGAGCTCCTCAGCATCGTCCGTAGCTCCAAGCCGGTGCTTGGGGTTGCGGTTGAGAAGGCCCTTGACAAAGTTGCGGCCTTCCTGAGACAGCGTATCTCGTGGGAAGCGAACCTTACCAAACGCGATATTCTTGTACATTTGTTGTGTATCCTCTGCGTAAAAAGGGCTCCAGCCGCAGCACATCTCGAAGACAAGCACACCTAGCGACCAAAAATCGACCATCTTTGTGTAGCCGGATTCATCGAGAAGAACCTCAGGTGCAAGGTACTCGGTGGTTCCGCAAAACGTATTCGTAGTATCATTCTTTGTTAAATTGGCCTTGGAGAGGCCGAAGTCGCAAAGAGCAATATGGCCATTGGCGTCAAGAAGGATGTTCTCCGGCTTCAGATCCCGGTAGACAATGTCATTCTGATGCAAATGCTGAATGGCAAGTATCAGTTCCGCAATGTAGAACTTTGCCCTCTTCTCATCAAAGCGACCTTCTTTCTGGAGATGCCAGAAAAGTTCTCCGCCGGACATGTAGTCAGTGACCAGATAGAGCTCCGAAGGAGTTTGGAAAGAGAATTTCAACCCAACAATGAACGGAGAATCAGCCATGGCTGTGCGCACGAGGATGTTCCGTTCGCCTACAGTATGCGCGACCTCCTTTTTCTGCACAATAACCTTTTTCTGCAGCACCTTCATTGCGTAGATGCGTCGCGTATCCTTCTTGCGGACTTGGTACACTTGACCAAATGTACCCTTGCCTATCAGCTTCAAGATCTCGAAGTCGCTCGGACCAAAGTGCTTTCGCTCTGTGCTTTGGTAAATCGCCTCGACATAGATTTCACCTGTAGGGAAGTTTTCTGCCTCGGTGTTGGCGTGTCCCTGTAAGCGAAACCATCCCTTCACAGAGCCATCTTTATCCTTTGGAGCGTGGAGGTCGACGTGGCCTAGGAAATCTTCGCCGGTAGGGCTGTGGTCGTAAACGGAGATATTCACAAGCATGTCCCCGCCAACGACATCACTAAAATTGCAGGTTAGCCACCAAGCGCATAAATTCGAGAGGACTTCAGGGATCGTTCGACGCCACCCGCAGGGCCGACGATAATGGGGATTAGGCCACATACAATACAGCTTCGGCATCCCACTTCGGTCTTGTGAAGGAACCACGCGCCGTTCGGTTGCGGAACGTGTTGTAGTCGCTGATACTTGTGTTGCTGCTTTGGCGACTTCGCATTGGGATAGCCATAGGAGGTCGGCCCGAGTCACTTCCTTGACGTTGAATGGGAATGCCGCCGAAGCCCGAAGGAGGCACGTTCAAAGTCTCTTCTTCCTCGGATGATTGAGGCCCACCGGAAATCAGCTCACTTCGCTGAAACACAGCCACAACATATGGATCGCGGCACTTTCGGAGGCCTCGTGCTTCAGTGATCTTGATGGTCAGCTTGCCCTTGGCGGAAGGGGCTTGAGTGCTAGTTGAGCGCCGCGGTGTCTGGATTCCGCTCGCATCTGTTCCATCGTTGCTCGTTCTGCTGGGTGTCTCCGCTCCCTCCGAGTGAGAAGGGTGTGCGGCAGAGAGCGCTCTCGTGGGAGTGGGCGGACCGCTCTTCAGAAAGACGCCAAGAGTTAGTTCTTTGAGTCCATCAAGCGTGAACCATCTGCTAGAAGAAGCTTGGACAGGATTTTGTTCGGTTGGGGTATTAACAGGGGGTGGAGGAGGAAGCATTTGCGATCGAGACTGAGGGTTGGGAGAAGGGCCAGCGTTTGTGGCCTTACTCTTCGCCTCTTCAGAACAGATCGTAGCAGCAGGGACTTTCACCGGGTGAGGAGCAGCGGTCGTCTCGGGCGCCAAAGGTAGGACGTTCGAGACATTTGGGACAACTGCGTCCGGCTCCCCACCCTTGCGAACTCCTTCTTCAGCAGTGGCATCACCAGAGGAGGATGGTAAAGAAATGGGTGGGGTTGGAAGGGGTTCAGGGAAGGCACGGGACTGCGAAGCGGTACCAGACGGGCCACCAGTGCCCTCGGTATGCGAAACGGATGATGGAGGCACTGCGGCTTTCGACTGCAGCTGCGACGCAGTTGCGGGAGCAGACCGGCCTGCCGTCTCTGCGCTCTCTTCGATATGTGCAAAACTCTCCGATTCACATGCGGCAGGGGAGCACAGCTCGCTTGAAGGAGAATCATCACGAACCTGGCCGAAGTAACTCATGATACCAGGCAGTCGCTTGTCCTGGAGGTCGGGCTGCGGCGTAGCTATACCGGATCGTGGCGTCTCGAAACCGAGCTGGTCGGTGCCATCGTCGTCGGCTGCTGCTGTTCTACTGTTGCGGTCAACACCAGGCATGATCGCGGCTTGATGAATGCACGATAGAAGCGAGGTGAGGAAGTGCCCAAGGAAACGCGCGGGGAACTGTGTAAAGAAGTGGGAACGCTAGTTCATGACTGCCGCCAAGGAAGGCCAGACACGGCGAAGATAGTCCCACGATGCTATCTGAAGGGAATGAAGCAAGCGTGGTGAAGGAAACCCCGAATTCAGCCAGGGGTAGAACGGCCAATATACACCTTGTTTGGTGGCAATGGGTGAGAATGCAGGTGACAACTAAGCAAGGTCTCAAAAGAACCGAGAACGGGGATTGGGAGACAGCATTTGAAGATCCAGAAAGAAGAGAGATGACGAGACGAATTTTGCACCACGACGGCTATGTGGCAGAGTGGGGGGATCTTGAAGGCTCATTCATGGTATGGCGGGGTTCGGAGGACGCAGGGACGGAGGCGTGTCGCAGGCTGGTTAGTGAAGATGGACCGGTTTTTGGGCCCCAATGACCCAATCGCGAAGGGCGGCGTTACCGGTAACGGGACGAGTCAGGCGGCGATGACATGGGGAATCAAGGCGCGCGGGAGAGCATGTGCTTTTTGCCCTTCCGGTGGTGCGAGAGAGAAGGCCTGGATAAGCCCCGGACGGTTGATGTCTCCACGGTTAGATGATCGGGTTGAACAGGTTCAATGCAGCGCGCATTGGACAAACCTGTTTCTCTGGGGGGTTGGCAGAACCTCCCTTTGGCGCCATCGAAGCAACAAGACCAACGCTTCCCCCCCCCGAACCCACGAAGGATGAGGGCGCCCCAGCACGCACGCGGCGCTGAGGTCAGAGAAGGGCCCCGTAGGCGGCGGTAACCGGACGCTGGGCGACTAGCCACATAGGGACTGACTCGCGGTGGAGGCCGGCAGCTAGAAAACAGCTTTCCCCCCGAGCACTGAGATTCAGCCAGCACCGCGGCCATCGCCACCCGAGAGACACAATCGAGGTGAACCAGGGCCAAAAGCTTGCATGGCAGCTCCAATTTTCGGCCCCACCAAATGGGGCACGGAAAAGCGTATATCTCAGATATCTCCCACTCTGGCTAACAGCACGCCTTGCCGACCACAAGGACGACACCTCGCACTCGAGAGGTGCAGCTGCACGAATGGCTCGTGGAATAACCGCTCAAACGACCCAAGTGCCACTGAGCACCCGAATGAGGATGAATTGACCAGGACAGGACTTCCCATTTCCCGCAAGGGTGTGGTTTGTAAAAGAATTGCGGAGACGCCATAGGAAAAAAAATGGGGGCTGAGGGGCACCAATGGTGCAGCAGAAAAGGGAACGGAAAACGTAGTAGTGATAAGTCTCACACACTCCACGTACCTTGACATCATCGCCTGGGTCGCCCTTCGCAGCAGGTCGAAGCCACCGCCAGCATTGGCATGCGCTCCCTCGGTGCCCGACATGGTCGAAGACGGTCTAGTCCTGCCCAGGCGGGGGAGGGGCCAGGGAAGTGCTGAAAGTATCGAACGAGGTAGGCCGGAGGGACGAGAAGCGGCCGAGATGGGCGTCGGTTGCGCCTCGGGGCGGTGGTGAGGG
>PXOD01001456.1:0-10683 GCA_003012165.1 Paramyrothecium roridum | reverse complement strand
TTCGCTCCATGCTGCATCATGAGCTTACAGAAGCATTTAATTCAAGAAGCGACAAAGGATTAATAATTAAAGATTAACATATAAACTAAATATTATTCTTTCAGAGAGGGCGTTTAACTCTATTAAAAAGAATCACTTAGTGAAATTATAAATACAATGTTTAAGGATTAAAAGGGTTATATTCTATTATTCTGCGAAAGTTTCATCGACTAACTGTAGTGTACCACTCTAGTGATTGTAGCCTGGGAAGCCTCTGTCTACACCGGTCAAAGGAAGATGGGTAGTGCCATGGTTGGGCCGTGATTCGCGAGCAATCCGGCAGTGCTATATCTCGTGCAGGCTGTTGAGTTGAGTGCGCGTGCAGTAGTACCCTGCTGGGAAAAATTGGGGGGCGCCAATCATGATCTTGAGATCGCATCAGCCTCGAAGCTTGCAGGACAAAGCTAAAGCACGAGATCCCTGCATCCCCCCCCCCCCAAAGGGATGCGCCCCGCCAGGCACCAACCTCGAGAATCGTCAAACTACTTCCACGTACGTCCTCGCTCGGAACGTGTGAGCTAAGAGACCCTGCCCTTAGCGCAGATTGCTTTTACGTAGCACGCAGCACTGGGGCGGCGACGGATCCCAAGAACGGTGAGGGGGCACGCTGCCCACAATGGAAGAGGAGGGCGGTGTTCGAGAATTCTGCGCATGAAGAAGCTAATCATAGGTAGACGGTCTAAAAAGGCACTAAACAGCAGCTTCTTGCAAAAGGCACCGTGGCACGTTTTGGCCCAAGTGGGACCGCAATGACGGTTTGAAGACACTCTCATTGGATACCTTGAGCCAGGCACCGGTTAAGAAAGATGGGTTAAGGCACGTCGAGTTGCTTAGAAGTCCTTTTACCTTTCCTTTGGAGCCTTTAGATGCACGCCCCCTTTTTAATGAAGACAAATTCCCCACTTCTCTTTGCTGGCTCGTACTCTCCAGGGTCAGACACCTTTCCTCTCAATGTCTTGCGGCTCGAGGTTGTCTATGAATCGACTTTTGCGTGATGGACCCCAATGTTTTATTGTCGATCTTGTGGAGGAAGAAGAAGAAGAAGAAGAAGAGATGATGATGATGATGATAAGGGAAGAAGAAACCCTGGGGAAATACGCGTCGTCTACCTCTAGGTCCGGAGTTATTCCGCATTCAATGGTATGGCAGGGACCACGATTGAGCTTACTGTGTCGAAAGTGCAACGGTAGCGCGACATCTTTTTCCCTCCCTCTCTCTCTGCCCATTCCAACCAAGGAAAAAAAAAATAATCGAGACCTGACATGGTTCAAGGTTGTAATTCATCGACCACTCCCCGTTCTCCTCGCGTGTCCTCAACTCGTAAAACGCGCAGCCCTGTCTTGTATTGCTACTTAGGGCTTCTTTTTTTATTTCTGCTCCTGCCGTGGCAGCCCGCCACGGCCCAGTACCCGTTTCCCGACCTACACCGTAGAATCCATGGGGCGAACGATGCGATTCCACCGCCTCGCTTCGCCTGGCCTCGCCTTGCTCATGCCATTGGGCATCATTCGCTGGCTTGAGTCGAATCGGTGACCGCTAGTCCTTCTGGGGACCTGATGTCGTGAAATTCTCCGGGATTTTCATGGGGGCGGACGAGACGGAACTTTCCAAAGTGCGTTTCAATGGAGCCTCGCCAAAGCCGACCTCGCAACGCCTCGTCCTCCAGTGGATTCTTGAAAGAGCCCTAGCCAGGAACAAAAGAAAGCTCCTTACAGGCGATCTCTCTACTCAAACAAGCAAGCAAGCAAGGCCCTTCTTGCCATGGAACCTGTACCTTGTCTCTTGGTCGTAAGCTCCCCCACGGTTTCGCTTCCGGGGTCACGATCAGCTTCGGGCCGCAGGATTGCTGGCAAGATGCAAATCACAAAAGCGTATCTGGACCGTGAGCAAGTGTTGTGCCGCCCTGTGACGCATCGGTGCCGATCTGATCAACAGGACGGGAAATCTATATCCTAGGGAAAGATGCAGTACTGTCACGTCACTGATTTATACTTTTACAATTGGGGTCTGGCTCATTCTCGATGCGACTCTGCTGAGATGAACCCGCCATATGTGCGGTCGTACTCATTTCTCGCTCTACTATTCCAGACGCCCGTTTCATGGCACGACACGGATAGCCCAGCCGGAGGCCGAGGATCTGCTGTGACGCGCATCCTGCTAAGGGCCATTGATACCAATTTGCGGCTTGCCTACATTTGGTAAGATGTCATAGGTCTTGGGCTGCCTTTGGAGTCGTCAACTTTCACGCTTCCGACGCCAGTCCGATTCAGGCACCCTTCCATTTCCACCATGGACGCCCCCCCCCTTCGCCCTCCCCACCCCCACACCCTCCTCGTCTTTCTTTCTTTTCTTCTGCTGGTCCCCTGCCCTACCACCTCCGGCATGGGGATGGGTGGGCTGCCGCCACTGCAGGCGAGCGTCCACCGACGCATTCAATGTGTAGGGCGCTCGCGTTGGCCTGACAAAAAGAAACGGACAAGAAGCAAGGGGTGCAGGCTTGATGGACAGGGCTTTCGAGTGAGTTAGGGCACTCCCATCGCATTGATCCGGCTGCGCCGGTTGCGGCACGCCTAGGTATATCGCCTTATTTCCTACGACAATGTGTGTGAAGCTTGGGCTTTCAACTTCAATGCATGGCATCTCTTTGGCACACCCCATCCGTTTACCTATTTGAGCTATCCTCAAGCCACCCGAAGTACCTGAACTTGCTTCACCTAGCGACACTCGGCCCTCTTTTTTTTCCCTTGTGCTCCTTCATATACGGTGGTTATCGATCCTTGCAAAATCACATCTCGTGGGCCAGGCCCCGGGAGGGGGCTTTCTCGGAGTGGAGGTTGTGGGAAGATCCCAAGGAAAAAGGCTCCATCCTTTGTCTGTGTCATTGACGTCTGTCTTGCTCTCCAGCCAGGCCTGGACACCCTACTGTAACTTGGTGTTCATCGGCCCCGAGCCTGCTATTCACCAGTTCTCACCTGCCTTTCGCTTTCCTTCTTGCTGCTCTGCTGTGGGCGCCAAACCGCGCCCATGCCTCCAGCTGATACTTACTATCGACACACGCAATCTCCCAGCTGGCTACATTTCTTGTGGAAAAGCAGTTTCCAGAGCAATTGTTAGCGTGAGTTGCTCCAGTTTGGCGTGCTCGCTTGGCTTGCATTGTCGTCCACAACGGAATGACCTGCCATCGTTTTCATGCCAACCGTAGTCGACTTGAGCATGCGTGAACTCATGTTAGCCGAAAGAGATATCTCAGATTAAGCGGCGGAGTAACTCGCGGCGAAGACACACCCGTTCATGCTAAACCTTACCCAGTGTTGTGCTTGCCAGTACACCCTCTTCTGTCTGCGTCTTGCCCTCGTGTCAGTTCTGGCAAACTCAATATTCGAGGTTACGGTGCTACCACTGCCAAGACACTGATCTCATCTACGCATTGCTCGCCGGAATTTCTAATCTGGGGATCTTACCAGCTATCGGGACCCTGGTGCGGCTTGGAGCTGGCGCTGTTATGCTTTGGGGGTGTGGTGTGTGAGGACTAATCGGGGCCACTCCCCGTTCACTCGCGACAACGGTTTCTTTATCAACACCCTCACCAACCCACCTCGCTCTACTACTTTTCTCCCGGCATATGAGCTCCAAAAAGAGCCTTAGGACGCCCGGCTCATCACGCTTTCTTCTTCTTCACCATCATCCGCCTTCCTGGGCATGAATCGTCCTAAGAGTAGCTCCACTGAGCTTGTCATTAGGGAATTTACCTGGGATTCCCCTGCTTCTCAACCCTACCGGTGCCGGCATCCTTCCTGCCTGACCATAAAACCTATTGGGCTGTTCGCGGTTGTCGCCACATAGCTAAATTCAGCACGTCACCCTGCTTTCGCCTGATCTTTAACGACACCAGTGTTGAACAGCTTGACGGGGAACATCCCTTCTGAGCCAACACAGACATACTTTCTTCACCGCTGCACCTCTGGCGAACGGTCAAACCGCAGCATCTCTACGCAGTGAAAAGATTCATCACTACCCTATTCGCCTTCAGCAGGAAACCTGACGCTTGGCGGTTCACTCGTCTTTGGGATCCCTCAGCCATCCTTTACTTGCTCGGTCTGTCGACCGACTCACAGCTGTCAATCTGGCCCTGGTATACCCAAACTCCGCTGCGCTGCCAGCGACACATCGCGCGGCATCCTCAACGGAACATTACCGCGACGAAGCATCCCGTGGCATGGACGACCTAAATCGGCGACGGAGGCAGAATGAGCAAGCCATCCTCCACACATCTAACCCTAGATTCCCCATGCCGGATCAGTCCCAGCAAAGCCGCTCCATGAACAGCAACGCCGCGGATAGGTATCGCCCAGCACCGCCGAGTACCCAATCTCCCTCGACACCTCGAGGCATGGGAACATCGGGTAGCTACAGTGGCTATTATCAGGAACCCACCGCCACATTCTCGGCAACAGCAAACATGCCGCCCTCAGCAATGGGCTACGGATCCGACTACAGCCAGGACGCCCGCCAGCAACCCCAAGGATTCGGGGGCTATAGCACCGCGACCATGATGTACAACGTCCCGCAAGGGAGTGCCCAGGGATCCGTTTATGACACGCAGCAGTTCGGGCAGCGCCAACCATCAACGATGCAACTACTTACACCGGATGTCACTTCGACCTACTTCAATTCCGAGACAGCAAGCGGATCAACCTCAACATTGCCTCCTGCCAGCCATAATACCAACCCCTCATCCAACGTATTCCACCAGACGCCGCCCTCCATGAATTACGCGAGCAGTAGCATCCCAAGCGTGAGCGGCATGCAACAAACGCCCGGTAGCGCAGACGTCTCCATGACGGAGGAGAATGAGTACGTAGATGGAGCGCTAGAGGAGAAATGGGTCAATTATCAGCGACAATTGGGTACCATCTTTCAAGACATTTCGAGCGGGGCTCTAGAGGCAGCTTCTGAGACATTGTTGGGCATTTCTACTTGGCTATTGACCCAAGTGAAAGACCTAGGTAATTTTGTCTCTCCGATGCTTTCACGTGGGAGAGAGCATGCGCTTACCCTAGGAACAGGACTCAGTCTAGATGATGCGAGCTTACACGCTGATCGAATCAAGCTCTGGAATGATTTCAACCACGCCTGGTTGGCCTTGGGCCACCGACAAAGAGAACTTATGTGCTCAGAGCAGCAGCCATCACGAAATCGACGTATAATGTCTGAAGAGACGATCAAGAAGCTCGGCAATGAACTAGTTCGTTTATGCGACGGCATTGAGTGCCATGGTCTGGTGGACTACCAGTATGGAGTTTGGGAAGATCAAATCGAGAGTAGTAAGACTACCCATGTTACGGTCCTAGCCTTGCGGGGATACTAACCGAGTGTTTGCCAGTTCTGGAGGAATGTCTCGACCTTTTCGAAGAACAGGGCGACAACAGCAGCAAGTCGCGCTGAGCACGGCTTGAAACAGAGAATCTCTCCGGCAATGCGCCGCTCGTCAGCGCAGGCACGTTGCAATTGCACCATATCATGATGTTGTGTCAGGCGCCGCGAATCTGCTGAAAACCAACCATGAGCTTACGTGCATGCGATGGGACTACGGAGACATGTTATTTTCTTACGACTCTCGGCATTTTTTCCTTACGAGCTTTACGTTTTGCAACACATAGACACTGCCTATTCTCATTTTTGGCTGGAGGCATATGTAAGGATGACCGGTGGTTCCGGTGGGTGAATCCTTTCTCTTTTCCTTTCTTTTCTTTTTCCTCTTGTTCTCTTTTGCGCCTTCTCCCTCTTGCCTCTCTATGGCGAAGACTCCACTAGCTATGCTTGGGGAAAGGGGACAAAGTGCCGCTCTTGGGCTGGTGCTTTACATTAGGTGCCATCACGCATAGATTCGTTTCTTATTACCGCTTGCATTTGTCAAGTCTTTGCCGCTGTACCTGGCAACTGCCCTGTCTGCCTCGGCTACGGAGCTCTGTGGCGTGAAGCAGGCCAGAATGGGCATCAGGTGGCAACGGGAATGGCGCAGGCCTTGTTTGAGACAATAAGAGGGAGAAGGGGTGTGTATATGGTATTGTATGTGCTATGACGGAGACAGGGATGTGACTGAAGTGGGCGGGTCTACTTGTTTTTATTGTTTATTCCTGACCTTGTCGGATAGACTATCGCTCTGTTCCTTGTTGCGGTCCTATACCTGAGTGTTTTGTTTGCATTGTATTTTTAGTCTAGACAGCTTATGTTGCCAGCGGCAGGCACGAGCCCTCACGGGCTCCGGACGGATATTGGGAGTCGGGTTTAAAGGTTTCCGAGGCGAACCAGGGTCAAATGTGGAATTCTTGTAAAACGACATGATGAGAAAAGGAAGTTGAAAAGGAAAAGGAGCACAAAAAAAAGAAGAAGAAGAAGAAGCGAGCTTGAGAAAGAGAAGCAATGCACCTGTCCGAACCCTGTTGAGACAATGATTGACGTGAGCCGTGAGGCGACAGTGCTTTTTTGGGAGTTTGTGCCTAATCGATTGAGCCAAACCGCCTTACATGGATCCGCGCCCATCCGGGGTAGTGGCAGGGTGAGGCTCCTGGACGATTCGGGTGGCTGCGGTTGGACAAGAGGTCTCTCGGTGATTGCGAACGTCGATCACGACCGGGTTCTGGGGGTAGATGCTTTGGCTGAAAAGTCAATGAGTGTGTGCTGATATGATCAATTCCATGGTTCCCTGCCTCCACACCCACACCCACATGGCACCGAGCCTTGAATATCAATGTTTGGCGGAGAGGCGCACCGGTTGGCGCTCGTGACTCGAAAAGCTGCACACCCATGATAGCCCTGGGTTGAGCGTTGCACGTATGCTATTATGGCACGCAATAGTGTGAAGCAGGGACATGAAAAGGTGTCTGAGAATCAATACCAGTGCCATCACGGTACGGGCAGTCGTTCGGTGGAAGGGGAGCAAATGTGCTGCCAAGGATGAGCTGGAACCCTACTGACCTGAAATACCCCTGCCGAATGAGTTCCCGGCTTTACTATGCCTAGGAGCAGACAAGGGGACCAATTCGCTGGGACCCCTCTGCGGCTGTCTTTCCGGTGGGCCAGGTCGGGCACGCGCGTGCAAAAGACGTGGGATCTACGGATACCCGCTGATCGCTTCTTTCCAGGATCTCATACGGGGATAAGCTGCTCGGGTGGCTGGCTATCAGCAGACAGGGGTGCTTGCCGGGAAACTGAGGGTTTTGGCTAGACAGGGGTCAAGAAGAAATGCCAGAAACGGCAAGAATGATTCACAGGAGGGTCCATCGAGACATATTTCAGAGAACATTTCGCATTACACAGCAGGCAGGTAAACCGCGGGATTGCCCATGCCCGAACTCACGGGTGACGTGAAGGCCCATGTTGACGACCAGGTGCAACAGCCGATCATTTCCGATACAGAGACATTCGAATTGTCTCGGAGGATTATGAACAGGTAGGGCGACTCGAACCAGTGGCGTTGACTTGCCGAAGCGGTAGGGCTTGTGATGTCTCAATTTGTGCGCCTAATCGACGTCGCAAACGAGACATGATACGTGAGACGACAGATGGGTCACATTTCGTTGTATCACAGCAAAAAGCGTTCCAACTTATAATCCATGATTCGCTTCCCGATGGAAAGTCATGATTGCGGGTTGACAGGAATAGCAGTCAGATCAAGCGTCCGCTCGTTTCGGCACCGAAAAATGCGCGGGATGGCGCATAGCGCGGGTCCTCCTGGAGAGGCTGCAATGCAGCTTCATTTTTCTGCTGGATTTCATGATCTGTCCTCGTGCTTGTTTGCTGATTGTACGCACTCAGAACCTGTTACAGACCAGGTGACAGGGGACGGTAGTGAGTAAAAAGAAAAGGCTTGAAATATCATTATAACGGAGAGGATATGTGAGCACCCATTGCTTTGGTAAAGGACCCGGCTGATTGATCGCCCGACCCTGGTCGAGCTGCGACCCCATGTAGCGGTACATACCGGACAAAGAGGTCCAACTTGTCATCACAGTCAGGGCCCTGCCTGTTTTATGAGACATGTCACCGAACCTGGAGTGGGATATGTGAACTCCACAACGGTCAACAGTCGACCGTGATCATTCGGTGCTCCAGGGGGGAAAACTCGGAGGCCCTGGGCTTGGCAGTGCTGCCGCTGTAACAGCAGTTTGCTTCTCAGGGATCAGCACTCGGAGTTGAGAGTTCTGAGGTACGCGGGAGGATCGTTTCCATTCCCAGCCGCGTGTGCTAGTGGCATAACCCGAGGAGCTGGGTATTGGTAACCAATTGATTGCAGGCAGGGCGAACCTCCACGATTCCCACAAAGGCATTGGGGGCTGCGCTGAGATAGATCTGCCCAGGGATGCTGCAGGCTAATGCAAGCCCCTGCCCGCAGCGAGCTCAGGTCCATACGCCCTTCAGCAGCGGAAGGTTCGCGCTCAATTCTGAGCTGCCGCTTGCCCCCAACGCCCGGGCTGACGGCCACCCAGGTCATGGACGGCCTCGCCTTCAAGAAGCCGGTCCCGGCGGGCATCATGATTCCCAGGTTCCCTGTCTGCCAGCTCCGCACGCTACCTGGGCGAGCGAACTTGTCACACGCCATGCCTTAGCTACCCTTGCACATGCACGGCCGCCGCAAAAGCCAGCCGCACCTGCAGCGTGGGGTAAATGGAGTCGAACATGTAATCGGTGTGGCAACACTGACCCTGCGCGGAAGCTATGCAACGTAGCGACTTGGCGTCGTGGGTTGCGAGCGATGCAGCACTGCCTGCAAAAAAGAAAAAAGTAAACTGATGATAGCGGCAAGCCTTTCAAATGTGGGTGTTGGCTGAAGGAAATGCGTCTGTGCCAGGAAAAAGCACAACTGTCGGCTGTGTTTGCGTGAGGCAACGCCTTTTCGATGTCTTGTCGTTGGGCGTTGTTCGTTCCTACCTTGCTTTACCTTATCCGACACTTGCCTTTGCTCAGAGGTTGCCTAAAGCGGCCGTGACATCCTGCCTACCCTATATGTAAAACTCACACTCCAGCACGCCTTTTGCTGGCCTGAGCAAGGAAAGACCCATCACCTTACTTTTTGTATAGAAACAATTCATGGAGAGCCTGGACGGGGCAGTTCGTTGTATCACTTTGTTAGTCATCCTGGACCCGATGCGTTATGATATTACGCCACAAATTTGGAAGCACAAGCTCAGTGTCAGTTACAACTTCACATGCACGAGTCGGAACCAGTAGTAGATTCCAGCATTATTTGCACCAAAGCCAGGTCTTGTCTCTTCTTTTTCTTCTTTTCACCCGTTACGATCTCCTTTCCCCTCAGGACAGATCCGTGCGCGACGTGATGACACCCTGTTCTTAGATTAGGCGTATAGTTGCCATGTTTCACGTTGCTTTGGAAAAGCAGACATCGTGCGCAGGTCCAACCTCAATGAAGATTCCGAACACAGTTGCGGACAGCCTCCGTGATGAGACAGGAAGCTAAATCCCTCGGCTGGCCGCCCGCTGGTGCTTGGACTGGTGCTTATACTTTCCTGATTTCCCACAAGTGCGCAGGGGGTCTGCAGGTATACGGCCTCTGTATCACGCCTAGGTGCAAGTGATGTGCAACACGGATAAGCGCACGCCTCTGCAAACGCAATCGCCACAACTGGTAATTGTCCCAAATGCATCCCACCGAAGCTGCGAGATGCAGGAGTTTGTGCGCCGTGATGACGGGTGGGAAGGCTGCAGAGTGCCACATTGCATCATACAGTATAGCCCACACGAAAATGACCATTGATCCAGTTTTCCTTTTGTTCTGGTGATACTTGGCGAAGCCATCGGTGGTCGGGATATGGGCCTTCGTTTCTTTTGAAGCCAACCCGGAAGATAACGGCAAGCCAGCCACCGCCCTGCGCTGCAAGTGTCCATGGCAAGAACAGAAAAGCAGTTCATGGTTTGGTGCACCGATCACCGAGTTCCCGGAACGTCGTACTTCGTTCCGATGGGTTATGTGTCGGCCCGCACAAGCCGAAGGCAGCGATGACATCTCAGACAAGCAAGGATGCCCCTGAAAACTATACGCCGAGCCACTGCGTAACCAAGCATACATAGGCTCTGCAGGTGACGAAGTGGTTTCCTCTTTTATCCTTTTTTTTTTTTTTTCAGACGGAGACCTGATACTGCAAGGTTGCTGCCAGTATTTGTCTCGTCTCAAGTCATCGCATGCGTAGCGTCCTTGTTGCTGACCGGCCTCGCTTGGGCACGATATGACAAGAAGAGGGAAATCAGGCTAGATGACTCAGGAGCTCCATCGATGAGAAGCAAAGACAAACATATCCCTGGACCCAAATAATTGTGCTAGCCAACCCTATCTTCTTGGAGGGAACCCAGCAACGTTGTGAGTATGTTGTTTAAGGCTCATCAGAAACCCAAATCAAGAACAAGGGTCAGCAACGTAATACAGATATGGAAAGAAGAAAAAACTGCTATTCCGCGACTAGGGAAGTACCGTGTTCAACCTTGAAACCTGCCAAGTGGGTAGCAAAAAAACGCAGACTGCAAAATATAATTCTTCTTTAATATTACTAGAAAACTTTTAGAAAATTTTAAGAAAAATCTTAAAATAAATACCTTAATTTAATATCTTTTAAAAGAAATTCTATTATT
>PXOD01001432.1:0-10535 GCA_003012165.1 Paramyrothecium roridum | reverse complement strand
ACACACACAATTTGTTTGTTGCTCGTCACTTTCCAGCAGAAGAGCGAGAGGAAGAAGAAGAGGCCCACAATCCTAGCCTAGCTCGATTCGGCTCAGATGCATGCAGCTCACAATCCCTGCACTATCTCTCTCTCTCTCTCTCTGTCTCTCTGTGTGTATGTCTCTTTCATAGCGGGCGAGTATCCGTGCTACAGCAAGCCACCATTGCTTGTCTTCGGACCTTTCTGCCTCGCCTATCCCCGACGAGCCGTGGCCGCTGATTGGAAATGGATCCCCCCCCCCGGACCAACGGCAGGGATTTCGGTGGTAGGTTTCCTCCACCCTGTCCGATGGGCTACCTCTTTTGAAGCTTTTTTGTGTGCGTGTGTCGTTCCTTGGAGTCCATCTTGGTTTGTCCATCCTGTCTCGCTGGAGGCCCTTGGGCAGGCGGTCCTCGATCCTTCTTTAAGAATGGAGGGCCTGTCACGTATGCGCCCAGACTTTTCCTTTTCTTCCCTTTTTTTCTTCTCTTGGCCGCTCTTGGTAGTTGCTTGTTTTTTTTTTTTTTGCTTGCAACCCGTCACACACGCTGACCCCGCCCCTTCTTCGAGTCCTTGTCCGTCCGATCTATTGTGAGATTCTAAGACATAAAAACGACCGGATTAGGAAAAGAAGGCTTACGAGAACTTACACCGCATGAGCCGTCGACATTACTGCGCTTGATTCTTGCCAAGGGGAAAAGGGAAGAAGAAAAAAAAAACAAAACTTTGCAATAATTGAAATCCAGGAACCTGCCAGACTTTGATTCACATCATTCTCGCGGCGTGCTTGTGACTCTTGCTAATTGAGGCTTCCATCCTTGAGCCTGAGGTGATTGCGATCCCCTACACACAACACAACGCTGGTTCAAAGTTGCAAAGACACAGCCCATTGCTCCGGCACCGCCCAGAAAATAACACCATGGGTGCCACCGGCGTCGATTTCACGCCTCCAGCCTACGGCTCCGACCAGGAGAAGGCCGTCCCGGTCGCCGACTCGCGTTCCGACTCCATCTCGAGCGGCGCCAACCGCGATGTCCACCGCAAGCTCAAGTCGCGACACATCCAGCTCATTGGTATCGGTGGTACCATCGGCACGGCTCTTTATGTGCGTATATTTGGTCTCCTGATCTTGTTGCTGCTTCGGCCCGTCGGGCCTCTCCCATGACTGTTGTCTTGCGGCGCGCTTCAATTAATCTGTCCGCGCACTACTCTCTATGGCTAGGAAATGTCAACTAACTTGCTCTTCACTCGCTGCTTCATAGGTCCAAATCGGCAAATCCCTCTTAAACGGCGGACCCGCTTCGCTGTTCATCGCCTTCACCATCTGGTGTACCTTCATCCTCGCCGTCACGGTGTCCATCGCGGAGATGGTGTAAGTCGAAAAAGCCAAGCCTCCTCCCTGTGTCTTGGCGCAAGGGCCCCTTGTCTGACCAAAGCTTTCTCTCTCTCTTATAGCACCTACTTGCCCATCTCGTCGCCCTTCATCCGCTTCGCCGGACGCTACGTCGACGAGGCCTTTGGCTTCGCCGCCGGCTGGAACTTCTTCGTCTTCGAGGCCGCGCTCGTGCCCTTTGAAATCACCGCCTGCAACCTCATCATCCACTTCTGGAGCGACGCCGTGCCTGCCGGCGGCATCATCGCCATCACCATTGTCCTGTATGCCGTCATCAACGTCCTGGCCGTGCAGTGGTACGGCGAGTCCGAGTTCTGGGCCGCCCTCGGCAAGGTCCTGCTCATCATCGGCCTCATCATCTTCACCTTCATCGCCATGCTGGGCGGCAATCCCCTGAACGACCGCTTTGGGTTCCGGTACTGGAAAGACCCCGGCGCCTTTACGCAGCTCTACTACGAAGGCTCGCTGGGGACCTTCCTCGGCTTTCTTCAGTGCCTCATCCAGGCTTCCTTCACCATCGCCGGCCCCGACTACGTCGCCATGGCTGCCGGAGAGTGCGAGAGCCCTCGCCGTGTCATGCCCCGTGCCTTCAACGCCGTCTTCTACCGCCTGACGACCTTCTTCATCCTCGGCTCGCTCTGCGTCGGTATTCTGGTCCCCCACGACAGCGAGGAACTGCGTGCTGCTTTCAAGGACGATAAGCCGGGTGCCGCCGCCTCGCCCTACGTCGTCGCCATGAACCGCCTGCAGATCGGCGTCCTGCCGCATATCGTCAACGCCATGGTCCTGACGGCTGCCTTCTCCGCCGGCAATTCTTACGTCTACTGCGCGTCCCGTTCGCTCTACGGAATGGCCCTCGAGGGCAAGGCGCCCAAGTTCTTCACCATCTGCACGAAGAAGGGTGTCCCGATCTATTGCGTCGCCTTCGTCCTCGTCATCGCCCTGTTGTCCTTCCTGCAGCTCTCCAACGACACATCCGTTGTGCTTGACTGGTTCGTGTCGCTGGTGACTGCGTCGCAGCTCCTCAACTTTGCCTCTATGTGCGTCGCCTACTTGTGCTTTTATCGCGCCCTCAAGGCTCAGGGCATCTCCCGCGACACCCTTCCTTATAAAGGCTGGTACCAGCCCTATCTCGCCTGGTACGGCTTCGTTGGTACATTCATCATGGCTTTCGTCGGAGGATATACTGTGTTCCTCCCACTCGACGGATACTGGGCGGTTGCAGACTTTTTGTTCTCGTAAGTTTGGCACAATGCTCACCCCCTTTGAAACTACCCAGGATACCGAGTTGACCATGATAGCTACACCATGATTGGTGTCTTCCCACTGCTCTACATTGCCTGGAAGGTTATCCACAAGACCAAGATCTACAAGCCGGAGGAGGTCGACCTGCGCAAGGGCGTAGCCGAGATCGAAGAGTATGAACGCAATTTTGTTCCCAAACCACCGAAGTGAGTTTCTATCTATCCTCAAATTGCATCGAGAAAGCTTGTACTAATAAACATGTGTGCAGCTCCATGTTTGAGAAAGTTCTTGACAAGTTATTCGGTTAAGCTATATAGATACACGTTTGTAAGCATCAGATACCCGCTCGTCATGAGCCGTACACGCATCACAGTTACCATCAGGGCTTCTGTCTCGATGATACCTATACACGTAGAGACAAATACATGAATTAGTCCCCAATCCTACCTACATGTCGCAAATATCCGCTGTGTAAAGTTTGGTCCAGCCATACGTTCATGTGATTGCTTTTCAGCGACAAAACCGTGTACTCATGGTCCCTTTTTCTCTCCTCCTCTTACCCTTGAGGTGGGCTGCAAGGATTGTATTGCATCCTCTGAAGTTCCTTTGGCACATTCCGGACACCCTTCTGGTATCTCTTTGCCGGGCCACTTTCTGCTCTTCATATCCCCCAGGGGATAGCTCGGCAGCACCCAGCAATCATGACCTGTGCGACGGGCCTTGCTGCATTGCTCAAGGATCCAGATATCGTCACTAGCAACGAGATGGTCGCAATGCGGATACGTATAACGAACCGGCTGACACATGGCGGCGGAGCGTTATTTGGTGTATCAATTCTGTCTTTTGTTAGCCTTGCCTGTCTATTGAGACTGAGTGACGTGCGATGGTGTTTTAATGGCAGGCCAGGCCCGACCAAAAAATTCCGGATGAGCCATCAATTAATAACACAAGAAGAAACGAACGACTTTAGGGCATGTGATCAGGAACGCTTACCTTGAAACTCCGTATATTGGCAAGAATGGCTTATCTGGCTGCCTTCATTGAATCTACTGACTCTCCCAGGACGCAACGACTCTGTCAATCAAGAAAAGCGCCAAGCCAAAACCAGCTTTGAGATGCTTGTCGGAGCCGTTCCAACAAGGCCAGAATCCTCGACCCAGCAAGGCAGGTCCAGCAATCAAAACAACGTAATCTGATCGTACAAAGTTATACACGACCGGGGCCGTTAACAGAAAGAGCCGGCTAAATCCTCGCTCGAAAGGTGTTGTACCTAGAGCATATTCGGAGGTCTGATAATTGATATAGACGGGACATCGAGCGCTGGAGTATAACTTTGACAATTTGCGGGTGAGAAGCATGTGTAGCACATGGACAACCGACATTTTGGTAAGGCTGATTCAGGTCAAGAACTCGGCCCACGTATTGAGTGACTCCTGAGCGAAGCCGTGGTTCAAAGATGAAAGCGGCAATACACTGCCTCGATGCTCATTGGAAAAATAGCCTAATTTGCTTGTGGAGTGAATGCTGCCGGTGTTCATAGTAATTATGCACTGGCTGTACGACCAAGTCATGTCGTACAGCATTGCTGGCCACGCATGGTAGGACATGTGATCAATCTGAGCGGAGGTGAATCAGGCACTTGGGCTTCTCTTCACAAACATCGTTATTTCATCCGACTGTGCCAAATCATCGTCCAAACATATCCATTTTCAAGGTCGTTTACGTGTCTATATGCCTCGTCTCGTCATTCATCACTTGACGCCTGCTGCGAGCCGAGACCATTGGTCGGCCCGCATTCCATCACCCGACCGTTATCCAGCCGCAGGCACCAGTTTGCGTCTTCCACCGCCTCCAGTCGATGGGCGATTGTGATGACGGTGCTCTGTGCCAGTTCCTCCCGCAACACGCGCTGCACCAGCGCCGCGGTCCCTCTGTCGATCGACGCCGTCGCCTCGTCCAAGATGACTAAACCGCTCCGCCGCAGTACGGCGCGACCGATGCCAACTAATTGGCGTTGCCCCTGGCTGAGGTTCTTGCCACCGGCGTCTATCTGGGTGTCGAGACCCCAGCCAGGGCCGAGGACGCGGTGGATGGCGTTCTCGGCGGCCGCTTCGGAGAACTTACCCTCGGGATCAATATTGTCGCGCAGAGTTCCTGGAAACAGGGTCGGGTCCTGCTGGATAAAGGTCACGCGGTTGCGGAGCGCTTGCCTGTTTACCTTGGACAAGTCCATGCTGCCAATTTTAACGACGCCGTCACATGGCGTTTGAGTAGCTAAAAGGGCGTTGGCAATGGTAGATTTGCCGGATCCTGTGCGACCGAGGACAGCACACGTAGAGCCGCCCGGAATCTCAAAGGAAACCTGCTCGAGTACCTTGGGGAGTTCTTCGGAGTACTTGAACGACATGTCCTCGAACTTGACGCTGTCACAAGACCTTGGCCAGTCCTCCGGCGGCTCCTCGCCGCCACCGGGCTCTTCTGGGATCCTGTTCAGCATGTTTACGCGCTCGAGAGACACCGCGTCGAGCTGAAGCTGGGCAAACTTCTCGCAGAGCTGCTGCACCGCCGTCATGGCGATGGTCATCTGTGTCAGCACGAAGCCGACGGCGCTGGCTGCCGTTCCCACCCAGACCATGAAGAGCACCAGCACCGCGCGCATAATGGCCCAGGAAAAGTTCAAGCGGAAATTGAGCCAGAAGGCTACGCTCCAGAAAAAGTGATCCTGCTTCTGGAAGTCGTCGACAGCCTGCAGGTGCCGGTCTTGGAAATGGCTCTCGACACGGAACGCCCGAACAGTGACCAGACCATCCTGGAGCACGCCGATGTTGGCGATGATCGGAGTCAGGTACCGCATTTCCATGCGCCGCAGGCTGCGCGAGATGGGAACGTAGATGCGGTAGAAGTAGACAAACAGTGCTGAAACTGCCAGGAGGATGACGAGCAGGGCGGGTTGATGTGTCGTGATGGCTACTAGACTCAGAACAAGCGCGATCAAGCTGTAGACGAACGCTTCGAGCGGCGAAAGGATGCCTCCATCCACCATACCCATATCGGCAATCAGTCGGTTCTTAAGCTGACCAGTTGGGGTGGTATCATGGTAGCGGAACGTGGCTTTGCTCACTTTGTCCACGGCCGCTTTGAAGAGGCCTTGCGCAGCATCGACACTGATCCTAGCGAGCAGAAGTTGCGCAATGGCAAATGCGATGATTTGGCCCATAGAGAGACCCGAGAGGACGTAAATCCACGGCTGGGGATGTCGACTTGGGTCTGGGAGGCCCAAGAGATCGCTCGTGGATAACTGCGATTCATCTACAGTTTCATTGCCCCAAGCTTCGAGCAATCGTGCGCGCGAGATGTCGCAGAATCGAGAAATCCCATAGAAGAGGGCCAGGAGAGCCCAAAGATGCCAACCGCCGGCTTCCATGTACTTGGTGTATACCGCCAGCGAGACCTCGCCTGTTTCGGCTGCTTCCTCCGGTTCATCAGCTAGCGTATTATCGTGGTCCTCAATTTCTGCATGAGCGATCTCGCCCTCGTCAGGATGCGGTGCTGACGATGATGCGTGGTATGGATGTTTCAATTCCTCCTGAATTTGTTCCTGCGAGAGAATCGTTGCCTCGCCATTTTCTAGTTGAACAACCTGTTGCGCAAGAGACAGCACTAGGTCGTCTCGATGCGTAACCATGACGATGGAGCGGTCCTTGGCCAATGGTCCAACCAAGAATCGCCGCACAATGGTACTTGCGGTGTCGTGATCAAGCGCTGCCAGCGGGTCATCGAGAAGCAGTATGCGGCACGGGCTGTAGATTGCTCTGGCCAGCGCCACACGAGCTTTCTGGCCGCCCGACAACCCCACACCACCCTCTTCTAACTTTGTGAGATCTCCAGCTGGAAATGTGGCAAGGTCTGGGTTAAGGGCGCAGGCATGCAGAACCAGCCGGTATCGCTCAGCGTCGAGAGGGTGGTGAAACAGTATATTCTCGCGGATTGTCTTGTTTTGCAGCCAGGGTAGCTGCTGCGCGTACCCGATGGGTTCGCTAGGCTTACTGAGGCCTCCGCCGTACAGCTCCATCTCGTTCAGGGCGGCTAGAAGCAGGCTGGACTTGCCCGAGCCGACCTTGCCGCGAATCAGGGTGAGGCCGCAGGGAAACTCCAAGTCGAGGTTGCGTAGGACAACTTTGCTGGTGGATTGCCAGGCGAAGGACGCGTTGTGGAAAGCAATGTTCTCGTTGCTGTTGGGGCTGTCAAGGATCTCGTTGCGATCTGGCTCAGCCATGTATTGGTGAACACGCTCTACAGGAATAGTGGCCTTCCAAGTTGCCGAGATGAGATCGAAAGCTTCTTTCAAACTGACTTCGAGGTGGCCGAATAGCTGAAGCGACGGCCAGATGACGTCGTTGGGCAAACCGCGACCAAGAACGAGGGTATAGAGTACGATACTAGCAAGAGGGTACGCCGCCCCCCCCGTGATATTGACGGTCGAAATGGCAGCCATCACGTGCGCGATTTGGAGCCTCTTAAGCATTTCCATTGCGCGGAACTTCATAATCCTCTCGCTCCAAGCAGCTGTCCATCCGTTGAGTTTCAGCGGACGACTGGCCTCAACGAAGTGTGATACGGCCTGGGCGCGCTTGTCAGAATGCGCGGTCCGCTGCCACTCCAGCTTGATGAGGTGCTTAACAAGGAAGGAGTTGCAGGTGAAGAAGAGAATCATGAGACCAAAGCCAACGCATGATGGCCAGCCCATGATGTCGATAAGATAGTATATGGTAAAAATGAGCTTGATTGGTTGGGAGACGAGTCGTGAAAACTCCCAAAACCGCTGTGAGATTTCGTACGTGTCGCCACGGACGAGGTTTACCACTTTGGCGTTGGAGGCGGGTTGCTGGATCGGCTTTACCACCTTGCGTTTTCGGCGGCCACAAAGCCTCGAAAGTATTCCTTTGAGCTTTCGGGGCTCGCTCGCGTCATGCTCTTCTTCATATTCATCATCTTGAGGGCCCTTCTCCGTGGTATCAGAACCTGGCACCGCTCTAGTTAAAAGCTTGCCAAACAGGGCAATGAACGTTTCACCGCGAGACCGTTCATAGGACTTGCGGGCGGACCAAGAGCTGGCAAGCTTGCAGGTCTGGCGCAGGGCATCGATGCAGAGAATGACGAGGCACCAGTAGACGGCCACATCCATCTTGCCGTGATCTAAGGCGCTGTACAGGTCGCTTGAGATTCGAATGGCTGTAACCTCAGCCACCCTCTCGATGATTCCTAGCACGGTGGAGACGAAAAGATCCAAGCCATTGGCTTCTATAAGGCAGTAAAGGAGCTTGCCCTCCAGGTCGCGAAAGGCCACGTACAGCCGGCTGTGTTGGAAGTCATACGGCAGCTGCCACACGTCTTCAACGGTGATCTCCCGGTTACGGCAGACCTTGGCGAGAGGGTACACCCAGCTCATGGTCCAAAACTGGAACAGTGTGAGATTGTCCTCTGGGCTGCGGACATGGTAGGATGGCGGCTGCCGGGCGTTACCAATATCGGTTGGGTCCCAGGAAGGATCACGGAGTGGCATATTGCCAATGACAACTATGGCTAAGATATCGAGGAGAAGTCGTGAAACGTCAATTGCGTCGAAGAAATCGCGGCTCCGGCCGAGGAATATGAGCGAGTACACGACCATTCCGGACAGAAGCATCAACAGGTATTGCAAGAGAAGAAATTTGGGCGTTTTGATGGGTCGACCAAAGGCGGTCATGAGTGTCGCCACCACCCAAGGGACAAGTTCAAAGAATCCTAGAAGGCGTGACGGATTGAGAACCACCGGCGCAATTGATGCGGACAAACCAGCGAGACAAATTGTCCCCAGACAGAGAGTCCAGACTGACCATGCCCTTCGCTTGGCGGAGTCCGGGGCCGGTTCGGCAGCGAATGGTTTGAGCCATCGCGGAAGAGCTTTGTAAATTAACCCCTGGAAAAGGTAGGTTGTGAATATTGTGATGGACAGCACAGCAGTGGCGATGATGACCTGACTTGAGGAGCTCCGTGGATTACCGATAAGAGGTCGAAATGGGCGAGGACCGCCCAGTACAGCCTGCGAGAGGACATTGGCGTCCAACGTGGCCTGGAAAGAAGCCATGCCCGGATTTTGCTGGCAAGCGCTCCGCTTAAGTTGGGTGAGGTGACGGTGTAGTCTTGGACACAATGGCGAGTCTTTGATTGGAGAGCCGATTTCAATGACGAGAGATTTGCGCGGACGGCGTCAATTCATCAGCGAGGACGTTCATGAAACGAGCGCGATTGTGCCGATTGACTGAAGCTTGCCGGCAGACTTCAGGAGAGAAGTCAATTGGGACCGCTTCGACGGATCACGGCTGGAAATGGTGCTGCGAGTTCACGGCGGGCCGGGCGGACAACCGGTGACGCGCAATTGGGGAACAGTGTCAACGATTCAACCTCGATGATAAAGACGACGGCCGGCGCATGGGAATGGAAGCATCGGATGAACAGCTCTTAGTGCACGAGGTGACTTGCCGTGATGTCCCAGGCTGCCAGACCGTTGGAGTTTGCAGGTTTGACGCGGCGCCTTGCCGGGAAGAATGAGCCGAAGCCGAAGCAGAAGCCTGGCGATCCATTGAATATGTGGGGACGAGGAGGCGGGGGTTTCGAAGGGTGACGGAAACCGTGCCGTCTTATTGCATGGGGGCGGTGTCTCTGAGACGTCCAAAATACGAAGCGAGACCGAACGGGTCGAAAATTGGGAGCGTGCACACGCGGCCTGCAGACGATTTGGGAGAGATGTTGGTTGTGATGAGCGTTGTGGAGTGTGATGTGTGGTGTGTGACGGTGGCCAGAGGAGAGGGACTACAGTTTGTGACGGCAAGAGTTAAGGTGGAAGGCTCTTTAGTGTCCAACACAGCCATGGCGCCTTCCCGATCTACCACATACCGTTGGTAAAAAGCCTCGAACTCTACAATCAGGCATATCTAACGTTAGGCGGTGAGATAGTCAGTGATTGGATAAATAAATATAGGGTAATCCAAGGACTGTAAACATACTATGGGATCAGTGCAATTGACAGTGAGGATGAGGTGTCGCGGAATGTCGTCTACCCTGTTACCAGGCCGAAGTCACTGACAGGGATGAATGGCCAGGTACTTGATCAGATGGGCGAACACCTGACTCTTACTCTTTCGTGGTGGCCAGCTTTCCAAACGGGTCGATTCTTTCCGCAGTGTGTTTGCGCAGAATTAACATTCAAACGTGCTGCGTCATCCACAAGGGTGCCGCCGGAGAGTTTTGCGGTCGAAATCAAACTCCAGGCTGCCAGCAATCACTCCCTCGGCCGGCCAATGGTTCCCGCAAAGGTCACATCGTGCTGACCGGTTCCAAATCCGGGGTTGATTGGGTGGGGCCCAATGGGAATCAGTGAAATCACGCGCGCACAATACATTGAAGGCAGCAAGGTGTTTGCAAATTGCTGATTTGAAACTTTCGACATAGGATTCCTAAGACATTCGGCTAGATGCCAAGTAGATCGACGCCTGCAGAGTTCGCGATACGCATGAAAACGCAATCCTGCAGCCGCAAAGGCTGGGCTGGGCTACCTTAGGCTAGACCGTGTGCCTCCCGCTGAGGACAAGGGACGGACACAACGTGAAGGCATATCGTTACAGAGTACCTACCAAGGTACTAAAGGTCCCCGTACAGAGGTACCTACATTAGGTACCTTAGCCGCATTGCCCGCCGTCGCCCACGCTTAGCATAGCACAGACCAGCCTTCTCTTAATTCAAGCTTAAATGCCCTGGTGTCAGGTTGTTAGGTGGAGAGACATGCGATCTACACAGTAATGTTAGACGACAGTGCGGGGGGGGAAAGGGGGGGGGGG
>PXOD01001422.1:0-10092 GCA_003012165.1 Paramyrothecium roridum | reverse complement strand
AAAAAAAAAAAGGAAAGGAAAACACCGCCAAACTGTCGGGCGCACAGCAACAACCCGGCCAGGGCGACGAGTCGGCGTCGCCCACGAGCCCGGGCAGCTTGCACCGGCCCATCATGCAGGCCATGCCGGACACGAGGCAGCAGAGCTTCGACGAGATCTACGGCCCGCCCGAGAACTTTTTGGAGATTGAGGTGAGAGAACCCCTCCCCCGCCCCCGGTCTGTCAAATGTGAAGAAAGGGGGGGGAATCCAGTTGATCGAGGTTTGGTGGCTGGTGGTGATGCTGCTGCTGCTTCTGAGGGCATCACCAACTCTCCCATCATCCCGAAACTCAAACCCCTCATGCGCCGAAGGACTCTCTCTCTCTCTCTCTCTCTCTCTCTCTCCACCGCGCTGCAGCTACACAAAACTGATTCCGTCTTCTGCAGGTCCGCAGCCCCCGCACGCACGGCATCGGCCGGTCCATGTACACCGACTACGAGATCATGTGCCGCACCAACATCCCCGCCTTCAAGCTGCGCCAGAGCAGCGTGCGCCGCCGCTACTCCGACTTTGAGTACTTCCGCGACATCCTCGAGCGCGAGTCGGCCCGCGTCACCATCCCGCCCCTGCCCGGCAAGGTCTTCACCAACCGCTTCAGCGACGACGTCATCGAGAACCGCCGCGCGGGGCTCGAGAAGTTCCTCAAGATCGTCGTCGGCCACCCGCTGCTGCAGACGGGGAGCAAGGTCCTCGCCGCCTTTGTCCAGGGTGCGTAGTCATCCCCCCTGTTTTTCTTTCTCCTTTCCTCCTTTTCACTCTTCCCCGGCGATGCCACTGGGGGGGGGAGTGGACGTGGCTGCATTGCAGCAAGCAAGATGGCGGATCCACGCGAGTTAGAAATGCACGCCGATCGACAACAAATTTATAAACTAATATGTTCTCTTCAGACCCCAACTGGGACCGCAACGCCTGGTGACGGGCTTCTCTAGCCCCAGCCTCCACAACCGCGCCCAGGACCCCCCAGAAGCTCCGCAAGCGACGTCCCCAAAGCCACGACGCAACCCCCCTGGATGGATTGGGCACAGCGACAAGGCTATAAGCCGTCAAAAACGTGCACCCGAGTGGCAGGAAAGGAAAGCACAAATGGAGATTGCCCGATGTAGGAGTTGAGTGGAGCTGTCGTTTGGCTCCGTGGAGTTTTATTATGCTCTTGTTCCATCTCGCCCGTTCCCCCCCGAGGGACGGCAGGGCTCTCACGGCCGTTTTTTGTTCTTATGCTTTGATGCGTTTTATACCTGAGCTTTCATATCTACCCGCTAGTTTCCATAAGCCCAAATCATTAGTCAAGTCTACGTGTGCCGGCTTTACTCTCTGTGATTAGACAATGGTTTCATGCGCTGGCTTGAGACCGCTAGTATAATGACCAACAGTTGGTATGGCGGTTGACAATTCACGAGACGAACCGAGGTCCGTAGGGTGACCACGTTGGATGGATGAAATGTTTTGCATCGTCTAGTGGAGCAGCGTGGTATCGCTCCATCCCTCCTCGACATAATGTACACACCAAGAACCAGGTGATCCCTGAATGAGGGGGGCCGTCTCTATCTCATATCTTATATAGTACAAACCCGGGATAGCTCCCTTCAAACGAAACTTTTCCCCGTCGGCCTTCCCCGATCGAATGCCTCCCTGTATATCCAGGTTCGCCATTTTCTTTGCAACTCCATGAAACGCCGAAAGTGCTTTTTGTCAAGTCCGATATGTATGCTAGTGCCGGCCGCGATGCCATCGTCGGTTGCGTGGCGTGGCTCGCGGCTCGGTTCGACAGTGGTGGTACAGTGTAGCTGAGCTTCTTGGCTTGGAATTCTCGAGCTTATATATATGGCCAGTAGCGGCTAGATGCTCGCCTTATCGATGCTGTCATAGCTCTTACTTAAGCGGGTGTGTGGAAGAGCCGCAGGATGCCTTCGTACATGCCAAACATGATGGCGGCGCTGGGCACGGTTCGCAGCAGATGTGGCGTCAAGCCTCCGTACAGACCCATGAGGCCTTCTTCCTTCCACACAAGGCTGAAGCATTGCCACAGGCCGGTGTACTTGAGCTTGCCGTCAGCCAGGGGAGCTTGTCGTAATCGAGTTCGTGCAACCTAGTTCAGTCAGTACTGGCGCTGGGACGTTCAAGACTGCTGCGTCGACGTACCTCGTGGGGATATGCAAGAACAGCGGCTATCAGCTTGGCACCGCCCGCCGCACCAAACTTGCCCGTCCAGTCCACGGTCCGGTCCCACCAGGTCTTCTCCCTGCCGCTCGCGATGATGCGCGCCTCGCGGCGGGCTAGGCTGGCCTTCAACTGCTCGTACAGCGTCCACTGCAGGGTCGACTCGGCGACGCCCAGGTAGCTCGCGCTCATGCCCTTGTACAGCCCACGCATGCCCTCGTCGCGCAGGATCTGGCGCACGCAGTCGAGCGAGTTGCGGTACTGGCGCTGCATGACGCCGCGGCTGCGCTCCGAGACGTTCTTGTCGAGCTGCAGCCGCGTCT
This sequence comes from Paramyrothecium roridum, assembly GCA_003012165.1. NCBI lineage: Eukaryota > Fungi > Ascomycota > Sordariomycetes > Hypocreales > Stachybotryaceae > Paramyrothecium > Paramyrothecium roridum. The sequence continues at coordinate 7,571 of PXOD01001422.1, read as the reverse complement.
TGACCATCCAGATGGGGTTTGTGGCTGTCGAGGTGGCCACGCCGGCGACGATGCCCGCCGAGATGTGCACCCAGGGCGCCTCCTCGCCGCCGTTCCAGTGGTCGGACATGAGGCGCTTGCCGTTGCCGTAGACGAAGAAATTGATGCTCCGCGCGGGCACGACGCCGACCAGGTTGGGTCCCAGGCCCTTGAAGAGCGCGCGCCAACCCTCGGTGCGGTAGACAGTGGCTAGGATGCTGAGTGTATCGTTGAGGTGGTGTATCGCGGCTCGTGCCGGGTTAAGCTGCGCAACGGCCTGGGTCTGGGCAGCGGCGGCGCGCGCGGCCCTTAGCTGCGCCTGGTAGAAATCGGATTGGAGTCTCGTCTTCAAGACGTCGAGGGGTGCGGTGAGGGTAGCGGCAGTCATGCCTCCAACTCTGCAAAACCAAAAAACGTTAGCTCCAAACTCTTTCAGGTCATGTCCCGAGACACCAAAGACTCTCGCCAACAGAATGATTCACTCACCCGCCAGCCATCATATGGACCCAGGACTTGGCAAAGGGCAGCGCCTTGGTCTGCTTGCCGGTCGCCACAGTCTCGTCGGGGGTCAGGACGCCCGTCTCCCTCGACTGGATGAGGGCGGCATGCTCGGCCGGCGCATGGGCGTGTTGGAAGGGTCGGTCGTCGCGGCCACCGACGAGCCGGGGCTGTTGCTGGGCCATGGTCTCGGGTTCGAGGGCGATGTCGATGATGTGAAGCGGGTGGGAAGAGCTTAGGCGGCGGACGGAATGCTGAAGAGGCGAAAAGGAGAGAGCAGTATGGCTGGGCTGTTGTTACCGGGAAGCCATGGGACAGCGTGCAATCTGGTCAACGTTCGTAGAGACACCAAGAAGTTGTCTAAATCTGAACGGAAAGGAGATACTAGTCGAAAAGAAAAATGTAAGGGTCAGTCGGAGTTTGAGGTCATGGGGAGGTCGCGCAGCGCATGATTAAATCAGCGATTCCAATTTTTTTTTTCCGCTTCCAGGTACCTTGCCTTGCCTTAGCCGCTGCAAGTACTTAGCTGTACGTGTCGGCAGGACCCTTGACGCGCGCCACGCCACTGGGACTAGGACCAGGACTAGTACAGTACTGGGACTGGGCTGGGCTGGGCTGGGCCGGGTCTGGGCGCTGGCTGCTGCTCCGGCACCCCCCACAACGAGCCGCCCGGAAGCGCGGGGCCGAAGTGCCACATGGAGCTGCGTCTCCTCTACCTTACCCTCTGCATCGTTGGCTTTGATTCGGCATGTTTTAGCAGCAGACTGGCTGTTCGTCTCTTCAAGGAAACAAAGTGCTATACGTGAACGCGGTCCACCATGAGCAGTCACACGCAGTCTTGTCCCGCTTGCCGAAGATTGAACTCAATTATAGTCATAACAATTGTTGAATCAGGAGACGCCGCAGCAGGCTTCGTGCGCTGCCTCGGCGATTTCCTCGCATGTCTCATCACTCATAAAGCTCTACATCGGCCACAAACTGCATTCAACGCATGACCACAGAGTCTCACCATGGCCAACACGATTCGTCCGCAATGGGTATCAACACGCCTTCAGTGCTCCATCTCCTCTTCCATCGATGTGCACTTCATCTCGCCAACTAGCGCCTGCTTAATTGCGGCCCTCTGGGCCCCGTGTCTCCCCCGTCTCCAGGTCCTACACCCATCGAAACTAGCTGGCTCACACTGGGAGGATCCCGCGGCCCATTGACCATGCTCTGCACCGAGGGCCTGTTCATCGTCGAGCCAGGTGTGTACATGCCTCCCATGCTAATGTCTCCTTCACTACCTAGTCTCGGTTGGTAATCCATGGGACGCGATCTGGGTGACAAATCGCCTCGATATACTGACCCAACACGGCCATGCTGCCCCGGATTCATGTCTACGTCACCATACGGCGCCATACCCATGTCTCGTTGCAGGGCCGCTACCTCATCCTCAGTCACCGCCTTCCAGCTGCATCGTGCATGCTTCTTCGTGCAACCTTGGCAGGCTGTCAAGTGCTTGACGCACTCTGTGCGAAGGCGCCGGCAGCGGTCACACGGCGGGGAGATGACTGCTCCCTTGGGCAGTCTGTCCGTTTTGCGGGTAACAAGAGCTCGGAATGCCTCGCCAGGGTCGGCAGCTAATTGCATGTTGAAATCGATGCCGCTCGATACTGATGCGCGGCTTGCAATCGAAGAGCGGCTTGGGTGCATTGAAGAATGTGATGAGCTCAAGGCTGGTGATACTGGACCTCCTGGTGTATAGCCTGATGCGATCTGTGAAAATCGAGGAGCCAAGAATTGTGAGAGAAGATCTGCGTGCAAATCGTAAGGCTGATCCGGTCCCGTACCACGTTGCGCAGGGCTGTCGGTTCGGAATGTTGAGGAACTGGCTCCTTCCGCTGTACCTCGCCTTCGCGCAATGTCATGCTTGCGATGACCCAACTTGTGGTGCAACAATCGGGCTCTTGCTGCAACTTCATCTGCCCTCTTGTACAAAACTGCTGTCCTCTGCTCAAGTATGTCTAGCGTGGCTAGCTCTGCCGTTTCGTCGTCATCAAAAGGCCGTTCTTGGGAAAAGCGGTCTAAAGCGCCCGAGGATATGAGCCGCCAATCGTCTTCCAAGATTTCAACTTGAAAACCTTTGATCGGCATCCGACACCGCCGCGATCCATCAGGCAATGCCGTCAGAACGAACTCGGCGGCATTCGTCTTGGCGAAGCGAACAATGTCGAGCCAAGTAATTGGGCCTGGGGCCGGCTGCACAGGGTATGTCTTGATGGGCCCGTCAAAGAACCTGTCAATGCCTTTGAGTAGCCGCGGCCCTGTCAACTTGGCGCCCAGGCTTGCAGCAAGGCTCTCCTGGCGTTCCAAGACGTCTGAATCGGCGGGATAAGTCACGTTGGTTCAACTGTAAGGTGTGGAAAGCACATACCTTCATACTCAGTCATAAGACTCAAGACATCCTGGAAAGTATCGGCGTCACCAGGAATGAGTGGAAGGCGCTCGGCATCGGCTCGGAGTAAGTAGTTGATAGTTCCAACTGGGCCTTCACTACTGTCAGCAAGATAGTAGGAAACAGTTGATGCGAGCGCAGTCGTACGCATTTGACCAACAACCTAGGCTAAATTGATTATAGGGAAGATGTGCTGGTGAATGGGAAATGGTGCAAGCGTTGCAGGCGAAAAGGAATTGAGTGGCGAAGACTTGTGCATAGGAAAGGAAAGACTTTCTCCCAAAGGACGGTAATGACGTACCTTGCACGGGAGGGGGAGTGCCCTGATGCAGCGGTTGATGATGTCCTGAGAACATCGGGCCGCTAACGGATTCCTGCTTCATTCTAGAAGGAAGCCCCGATTCTGCGGCGTGCGCCATATCTACACCGCTTTCACTCACCAGCTGCGGAAAGCGTAGTTGTGAGGAAACTGGATCGAGGAGAGACGTAGAGCCGTCTCTCCTCTGCTGACTTTGTGGTGCGCAGAAGGATTTGCGCGTTGGCGGCGCCGAGCCCAGAGAACGACCGTATATTGAAGAATGAAAGGGGTTAGGGTTCAAAGGTGTCGAAAGGTAGGCCAGCTTTGCAGATGACGCCGCCTGGCTGCAAACCCGTGAACGGGAATGGCAGATGTTTTTATGCTGACGACGTCGCGGCAAAATGCACTACTGTGTGTTAGAAGAGAAAGCCCAGAGCTTCTCGCAGAAACCTACATGGTACAGAGGGTCGTCTCCAGTCCGCTGCCTTGTTTTCTGCTTCTTGATTAATGGCCCACCGGGCTTGTGTCAAACAGATGGGTACAGTGTGCTCCTGAAGAAGGATGGGTTTTGTGATGACCAGTTCAACGGCGTCTTTCTGGTTTTGTGTGGCTATTATCTTGACCGGCCCGCTGCAAGGGTCTTTGACTGGGGTGCACTGAGTAATGAGGATCCGTTGAGGAGGTACTGATGAACGTCTGAGATTTCAGACCAGGATAGGCTACTATGACTACGCAAAACGTAGGGCTCGAATTGACATCTGCCCAAAGCCTTGGACGGTCAGCTGGTTCAGAGGACGGCAGAAACAGGCTGCAGTCGTACCGAATCAGGGGCAAAAAGGAGGTATCATAATATGGCGGCCAATGTCGACCATTACCTCACCAAAAGTGTGTACGACTCAAACCTTCATATGCAGTTAGTTTGCATTTGGGTCGGTCTATGGTTACAATTGCTACAGAACTGGGTAGCATCGAGCCGAGCCTGGGTGACATCCCAGTTGAGTCTCGCTCCTCCCTCCTGGGTAAGCTCCAGAGTCCACTGTGTGAGTTGCTTTCCTTCTATGACTGGTTAGAGGCAGATGGCCAACCCTCCATTGGGAGAGGAGCCTCAACTGTCCTCGCGTGAGGCGAAAGGCCGTTTTCCGGGCTGAAGAGCCACTTGCAGCCACGGCTACGCGTCCGACAGCGGGACATGGGTGTTCCCCGCCTGGTAACACAGACAGTTGGACACCGTCCGGGAGGGAGATGCAGGGTTCTTGCTCCTACAGGGCAGCGCCAATCCTTCGGGCGCGGAGGGTACACACCAACAGAGGTACTTTGAGGGAGATAAGATCGAGCGCGTGCAACGATGTGCATTCCTTTGGGGGCGGGAACCGTGTGAGCGGAGATTTTGTACTCTTGTCTTTGGATCTCACCGGATCTCCATGCTCAATGGCCAAAACCGCGCACAACTCCCTGCTGCTGTTCTCAGTGGGATGCAACGTCGGGACAAGGTTTGTTGAAGACACAAGTGTCGGCTCCGAGGTGGGAGGTGACCAAACCTAGCACATCTTCAACGTACGGTTTGAGGTAAAGTTCCAATGATACACAACGTTGTGAGAAACTACTTCTCACGTCGCTGTAATGGAACATCGAGTTGGTCAAGGGCACTGGTGGTGGCAGCGGGCATATCACGTTAGCTGTTGCGTCAAGCTTGAGGAACGAGAAACACGATTGGCTGCCATTCTCTAGTGTTGGAACGGTGCTGTCCATTGACATTCTAGAGCTGCTTTCTCAGGCACCAAGTCTTCCCTGCCGAGATTGCCGTAAACACGCAGAATTCTCGGTGCCCGAGCTCCAACGTGTTCGTCGAGGTTGTGGAAGTTGGCCGTGGTGGAGTTCGAGGCGCCCTCGATAACAGCCAAGCCACCGTGTCCGGCGCAGGTTCGCGCCTGAGTTCGCGCTACAGGGGCGGGCACTTAAGCTCATGGGAGATGTGACGCTAACCCGTAAGCCGTCTCCGGCTCAACTTTGCGAGCGGAGCGGAAGAGCGGGAGCACGAACTAAACGAGAGCATCACAAGGATCTGAAGCGCTCAGACTATGGCCTGTGATGAACGATAGATTCTGCACACTGCATAACTCGGGACCATTGCGTAGGATGTACAGATGATAAAGTAAGGAAAAGGTAGGATGGACCTAGAAGTCAACAGTTGCCTTGGCAAATGCTACCCTCGTGGAGTCTGCGATGCGGTAAGGCCACCTTGTCTCGACTGTTACTTCGAATATAAAGTAAGCCAAGATGAAATTCTCCCCGAGGATATGGCCTCGCAACGCTAACGTAGAAACTGATGTGGATCATCAGCCTCCCACCTGAACAAGTCGCTTACTCGGCGCTATCGGCGATGCATCGACTGAATGGAAAGCTGGAAGAATCGATGGTCTCTTCGCTGCAACAGCCAAGTGATCCACAAGTCACGCCGAGGGGGCCACAAGTGGGTTTAAGGCGCGCACCCATGCTCAGTAAGAAGGGGGGGAAGCAACGTGGTTCAGGTTCATGGAAGACTATTTCAATTCTGCCAATGTCAGAGACACCCACTTGCTGTGCCGGTCGATCATTAGAGGGTGGCCCATGCATACGCTTGGAACCCCGGCCGACCCTGTAAGGCGAGCTCGGTTGCAGCACGGTCTTTCTGCTCTGCTGCGAGGCCAGATTGATCGGAGGACAGACGCCGTTGACGCTGTCACGTAAGTTGGAATGTGGTTTGACGCAACAGCTTGCCAGAGCCACGCAAATGAAAAACTTGGTAAAGCGAGCTCGAGGAATGGAGGATTAACGTAACCCTACCACGTTGTTCCGGCAAACCCTGGTAGGTTTCATGCCCACAGAGAGAAAAGGCGAAGGAAGCGCTAGCCTGTGCTCACGTCAGAACCCGTGGGAACACGATATTCAGGTGGTGGTGAGTTGGGTCCGGCGCCGGCTTTTGTCAGGGTTGGCTCCCATGGTCTTGGTCTTGGGGTATGCTTTGCATGACGTGCTGGGAATTTTTTTTGGGCAGGGCCCATCTAAGAATAACAGCAGCCATCCCGATCGTTGTGTACCGATCGCTGGCGTTTACCGTTCCGTGGCGGAAGTTGGACGAGCCTCCTGAGCAGAGGGTGGTTTGGGAGGGACGAGGCCGGTAGTGGTGCAACCTGAGCACATGGCTCCAATCGAAGTGGTGAACAAGGTCCGTGTTCTACCTACAGCTCCAGCTACAGCTCCAGCTACAGGCACGCAGAAGAGGGGCATGCCATGCGTGTCAGCTGTGCCTTCCATGACCCCAGTTGCCGTGAGTTCTAGAGCCGGCGCGCTGTCGTTCAGTTTCCATTTCCAGTTTCGAGGCAACTCCCACGAGGTCCATGGATTCCCACCACGTCATTTGAGGAAGGTGCTGCTGGGTGCTTGTAGATCTAGAAGGTGGCCGGGGGGGGATGAAGAACCCACTAAGGTAAGGTAGGTAGGAGGGCAGGTAGCTTCCAGCAGCAACCACCTATTTACAGGTGCCTCTAGCGCTCGGGGGTCGTGCTACCTGGGACTAGACGACTCGACTAGAGGTACGGGTAAGGTACCCTACCCTATCCGACGACCCCGCGCTATGCCGCAACGGGGCGCCACCCTAAAATCACAACTGGCACGGCATCGCTCAATGGGGCCACAAGCTCTCTCCGCCCTTTTCGGCTCAGCCTCGCGTCACCCCCAAGCTCGTGCCAGCAACAGCCGCCGCCCGCCGCCTGCTTGCGCGCGGGAAAAAAAAAATCCCACCCAATCTAATCTATACGTCAAAGCACCTAACCCAAAACAACCTACCTACATCCTTCAAGATTCAAGACGCACAATCGCGTTGCCCCCCCCCCGCGCGCATTCGCCAACCGAAAAAGCCAAGCCGAGCGAGCGAAAGCAGAGCCGCTTTCAACGCATCTCCGGACGGATTCCCTCCTGAAACGAGGGAAAAAGAAGAAAAGCTACTACCCGCGTCTAAGCCCGCAGAAGGAGCAAGCAGCTTAGCTCAGCGGCCAACAAGTCGAAACCGCAACAAACCCAAGCCCCCCCCCCAAATGTCCGACAGACCTGCGCACCGAGGCGGCGGCCGCGGCGGCGGCGGTGGAGGCTTCCGTGGCGGTCGGGGTGGTCATGGTGGCGGGCGAGGTGACAGAGGCGCTGGAGGCGAGCGAGGAGGCCACGGCGGCGGCTCTGGCCAGGATCGCGAGAGGCCCAAGAAGGAGAACATCCTCGACTTGGCCAAGTACATGGACAAGCAGATCACCGTCAAGTTCAATGGCGGCCGCCAAGGTGAGCTTCCCC
>PXOD01001391.1:0-20163 GCA_003012165.1 Paramyrothecium roridum | reverse complement strand
AATAAGCTAATCTTAAAGTCAGCTAATAAAAGTTATATATAATATTAGAATTAAATTCTTGAACTTATATATAATTTTAATATAATATTTTATTTTTAATAAAAAAGACTTAATAATTATTTAAATAAGACTTCTAATAATAAAATATTTATTTAATAAAATCATTATATTTTTATTTAATAAAATTAATAATACTATTTTATAAATCTTCTTTTAATCTATTATTATAATAATTAATTAAAATAATAATATTATTAAATATAATTATAATTATCTAGAGCCTAATATAGAGCTTTATAAGATAGAGGCGGCTTAAGGTAGATAATAATTTAACTCTAGAATATAGGAGAGTATTAAGGGTATAATCTAAGATAAATGGAAAATCTAGGAGCTAGTTCTAAAAACCCCTTTCCTAATAGCCTTCCTGGAATTGATGTTGTCTAATTCCAAGCTCTTAGTTTGTTAGTGTGAAAAATGCAATTGCAAACAGACATCATAGTTTCCTTACTTTACGCAGGTATTGTTCTGCCTTTAGTTTCGGGGATTCTGCCATGGCAAGCCAGGTTATGGTCTCGATATCCTGCAGGCTTCAGCTCCAGATATAATAGAATGCTTGACAGAGCGAGGAGCAGCAGACAAAGTGGCTATTCCATGAGGACACACCAGGGCTCCAAAGACAATAGCCCTTCGATGAATCGACAAGCATGCTAACAATGTTACAGATCCTCTGGCCGATTCACTCGGAGGTCTTTACCAGCTTGGGGAAGCTAACACCATCCGCTCTGATCAAGAACCAGATATGAACCACGAATATCCTGATGAGTTCAACGTATCGCGAAGACCTTGCCAGCGATTGCAACGGGCATCTCGTATTGCCCGTCTCGATTCGTACAGAGAACACAGCCCCATAAATAGACAGATGGCCTCTATTACTAAACCCAAAAAGAGTCGATTTCAAGGACCTTGTACATAACTGATGAATTCACATGGAGCCCCCTGGAATGGATGGAATGATACGATATCTTGAATTCGGTCCTTGAAACACTAATGCAAGCAACTCATACTCTTCCTCGTTCCCCGTAATTGAAAATGCTGACCTGTCCACCCCTAGCCCGTGTTTCCATACATTCAGCGTCCCATCTGCACCAATGCGTCAACCGCTACCTCCATCACATTAGTCGAGTTAAAACTATCCGTCGAAACCGGTGATCTTTCGACGACTCTCTTGACGAGCCTGTACGCCGACTTCTTTCCCTCCTTGACATCCTGCTGGACCCTGGTGCTCATGTTGCGTATCTCACGGTCATGTGGGCGATACGGCCTAGCTTCCAGAGGTCTGCATAAAAGCCCTTGAGAACGGGACCCTTGCTGTAAGTTCGTTTATCTAAAGCACCAACCGAGACGAGATTACCACCCTTGGCCTTCCCGTCCTCAGAAACGCCAACATAAATATCGCCAATAACAACAAGACCAGCCTTTTGCCGTGTGAGTAGGACGTTCAGCCGCTGTGTGTCGGCGGTAAATCCCGGTCCAAACTGAGGATGAGCTGTACCCATAACGGCGATTATAATATCGCCTTCCCCGCCTTGGAAGCCATCAATAGTCGTAGCCTTTGGCATAGCTGCAATGGCACTATACTTGCTACTCCGTCTCAACTTTCTGATGCAGGCAACATTGGCGTTATGTGGGGCCAACATAATGATAGTCGAGGCATCTATCTCCATATGTCGGACAAAAGCATCAGCAAGATCAAGTGCAACTTCGCATTGATCTAGACACTCTTGAGAACCAGTCATATCATCCTTCCAAACACGAGACCCTTCGCAGTGAACAAAGATAGGCAGGAGGGTATTAGGAGGTGGCGCTCTGAGATTCGGGTAGCGCTGACGCATGAAGTTCTCTAGCAAGCGTCCAGACCTAAACCTAGGACTAGTTATGACACAATCATCGCCATACTTCAAGGGCACGTCTTTGTAGATAAGGCTGGCCACCGAGTTGAACATGCCTTCAGCCATACGTAACTGTGTATGGAGCCGATATGCGGGAATACCAGCAGCTAGAAGGAACTCCAAAGCGGATATTCTTCCATCGGCAACGTGTCGGTTCAAGACTTTACCAGTTTCGTCGTCCACTTGATCGGCTTTCGTGAGGACGGCTGGCGGAAGTTGGTGAGGGTCCCCGCCAAGGAAACAAGGGAGCATGACGTTACCCCAAACACAAGCGAGGTCTGCGCGATGCATATTGGCTGCTTCATCGATTGCAATAGCTTTGGCGGCCTCTTTGAAATCAGCGTAGACCTCATCTTTGACTGATTGCGCTGGGGTTGTACAGAGGATATCGGCGTTGGTGATGACGAGGTTGAAAAGGTCAACGATTGCAGTATCAAAGTCCTTCTTGCCCTGGTTCGCTAAACTAGGAACGGGGAGACTGCCCTGTCCTCGGGCGCAGGAGATATAATCAGCGAGCTCGGGGCGCTGCGCGACAATTCCTTGCATCTTATGTAGAGCCTCGCAATCGTCTGGGTCAAGACCACGGGTTGCTCTAGACTGGAGAAGGACAAGAGACCAAAAGGCTACCGAAAGAGGGAGCTTCCATTTCGATAGGTTGGGGCCTCGTTCAGGAACAGCTGCATCGCTAGCCGAAGGATTCTCAAGCAAGTGCATAAAGGCAGCATACTCGTCGCTGAACTTGTATCCCCGGATAACAAACACTCTGCGGATCCAGGTTGGGTCGCTTTGTGCTTTATCCTTGTTGCAGCGGGTCGTAAGCGTCATGGATATGCGGTTGATTCGTTCTGCGAAATGATCAATCGCGACATTGGTTGGTGCGGAGCAGAAGACAAGATGGAATCTGGCCTGCATTATTAGTGCAACTACACTCATCGCAGTCGTCTTGCCAAACCCGGGACCCTGAAAGTAATCAGATACAACCAGAATAGCATTGTGAGGAAATACTTACAGCCGTCATGAGACCCAGGCCCATCGGTCTGCTACTCATGTATTTTTTGAATCTCTCCCTGTCGTCAGGGAGTGCTTCTTCTAAGAGGGCATTAAGATACGCCTGTCTACCAAAATCACAAAAATTGATCACTGGTAGTCGTCGCGGGGTAGGTAATCTCGTAGGATTAATCGAGATTTGTGATATCGCTGCCGTAAGAGCGTCGGTTGTCGTGGTACTTTGCGCTCCAGTCTTTTCAAGGGGTGCAGGTGTAGACATCCAATTGTAGAATCCCGTGCCTCTCATTAGTGCTCGATGAGCAGCCTTACGGTTCTCGACGTGTCTATTGACTTTATTTGTTGCCGTAGCATCCGGCAAGTAGTTGCTGAGGGCTATAACCTTGCGATTACCATCAACCCAGTCAATATGGAAAAAGAGAGTGACCACATTCTATGTGCTCTTCCCGGTTCTTAACGCATTGTTGGCCATGGCTCGGCTGCGGAATGTTTTAATATCAAAACATTCGTTCTGGGGCTCAGGATCGGGGCGCCAAGCAAAAATTGCCAAGTCGAACTTTGTAGCGATGTGCTTCTTGAGCTCCTCTTCTTGAGCAGGGTTATCAACAATTGCACACGGCCTAGAGATGTTAGTGGGACATAGCATGCGAGGGGGGAAAAGGGCTTACCAGGTAGTGATCTCTTTCTCAGCGTCTAGGCTGGGGAAAATTTTGACGCTCAGACGCTCATTCTTGACCAAACGAGGCCAGGCGTTCTTCCACTTTAATCTGAACTCTTCTCTGCATGGAACAATAATGTAAAAGCTTGTCTCATGGCTGTCTAAAGGCACGAAATAGGCTGGGAGTTTATGCTGCACAACCTCATTGGCAGCACGGTGTACCCAAAGTTCATCCTGGACTACGGACTGAACATTGGCAGCGACTTGAGCCTTATCATCGTCGAAACTAAGACAGGTATCAATCGGTTAAGAAGGGATCTCTCTGAGCTAAAGTATGAGGCTTAGGCTTACCGGTAGGTTGCCGTATACTGTTCGGACTTCTCTTGTGTGCGATCATAGATATGACCAAAGTCATCAAGTTTCATGCTGGGAATGGCGCCATAAGGATAGCTGAATGGCTCCGGAAGGCGTGCTTCGCTGAATTTATAACTGGTATTGGCGACAGTGTCAGAGACAAAAAGCTCGAACTTCCGCTGTTGAAGAAGGTGGTAAAGCGTAACACCATTAACAATAGGTGTATTATTGTTCACCCAGCGCTCAACCTCATTGTCGGTTCGATTAGCGAAGGGCATACCATAGCCCTCGACAGTAACGCTGGCGTTAGGATGTAGTGCCACACGGGCGAGTGCACACCGTTCTTTATCGACGTTGAAGCGGGCAATAGTGTTACCATCAGGGCGCTCGACACTGAAATCGTATTTCCCTCGAGGGAACTTGACGACGATTTGATACTGGGGAGCCGGTACAACATCTAAATGATGCATGTTGTCTGTTCAGTGCTTCATTAGCCACCGGTCAAACGAATAATAGTATATTGCAGCAGCTCACAGTGGTGAATGACACCGAAACCATCTTCTTCATTGGCCGTCTGATCAGGACCAAGGGGGAAGCCGAGTTCGAGTCCAACATAAGGATTTGCGTGCTTGGGCTTTATACAAACGAGGCGGGCGCTGATCTTGCTCTCAGGCATGAGCGTCGGGCTACAAGCAATAATGGGCCCAGTGGCATCTTCAGTGAAGATGCCACATTCGGCTCGCATATTCTTTGTGGCCTTCTTGCTCATTTTGGCGGCTTTCTATAATTCATAGTTAGCAGTCGGCCTCCGAAAGCCCGATTTTCGTAGTTCGATGCTTAGAGAGAAACAACAGATTGGTCAAGCACACCTGTTTCTCGTCTATAGCGACGGGTTTCGCGTTCTGTTGTAGAAGAGTCACCGGTTACCCAAATGACTACAAAGACAGCAATCCTGACGGATTACCGTCAACCACCGAGAGATTTGCCTCCACCTGATGGTGCAGAAAACCAGCGTCCTTAGAAGCGCACAGAAAGAGGACATAGACAGTAGCACGACGTGAGGTGATGATACTGGATTCATGGAGTGTGGAACGGCGAAGCGGTGGCTATTGTTATGAGATGAAAATATGAGCAAACGGATGACAAAAGTCCCAAAATGTAAGCTGGTTGCCTAGTTCCAGCAGATCCTGGCCCAAGGTATTGTTGGGTTATCCCTTCGACAGCTGGCAACGGCATAAGCAGACAGCTTGACACTCGAATTCGAATTTGGTCTGAAGCCTGTTGTCCCGAGGCTTTCGCGACGCGTTGCCCCCGTACTCTGAAATACACAACACTCGGCCAAGGAGCATATCCATCAGCACCTTTTCCAGAAACACCAGGACGAGTTGAAGAAACCAAGAGGCTAACTGGCTGGGATATCATTCTCCGTAACTACGTCTCTGAAAGCGAAGCTCTTGGGTTATTGGGGCTGGCCACAGATACTCCCTGTTTTTCCGAGCGTTGGTCCAACGCCGTGCAAATTCGAGACGGTTCACATCAGCTTTACACATCGTATCGTGAGTTTTCTTTTCCTTTCGATCAATGAGATTTGGGTTTCCATTTATTACTTTACTTACTCGAGCCTCTGTGCCAGGGGTTTCAAGCTCAAAATCGTCGATTATTCATCCTCGTGGTGTTCTTACTTCGAGCCGATCATCTACTGCAGACACCCCTTGCGCATTTCCCTGCGGAGGTCTATACAAACAGCAGCCCTTCAAACTATTTCGCTTCTTAAGCTCTTTGGAGTGGAACTAGGTTTCCAGTATGCCACGTCGAAGAGGCTTCGCAGACCTATCGGTCTTTGGCTTAGAGTCATTCGCCCAGTTGTATCAACTGGACTATGAAAGGCTGTTGGATGCCTGCGAGCAATTTTATGCGGAGAAGCGTGCTAAAGAACTCGAGGAGAGAGAGCAGGCCAAACTCGAGGAAAAGGTGCGTAATCTACCTGTGAGCGCGATCCATGGTTGCTGACTTGTGCATCAGGAAGACTCGGACGACAAGCAGAACACAGCGGCACCAGCAGACCCGGATGCTGAAAATGAAAAGTCCGCAGTCGAAGATGGTCCCGGCCCAGGCCAGAAGCGCAAGAGAGGCAACCAGGAGTCAGGCAATGCTGGGAAGGGCAAAGCTACGAAGGATGGGGAGGAGGACTAGGCGCCTGGCCAGTCTGTCAAGAAGACCGAGGAAGGTCTCCTCTCCGACACGGGCGCCGAAGCCGGTGCAAACGAAGCAAAGATTTGAAATACAAACTCGAAGTGGGTTACTGCAGTCGCATCCCGTGGGAAGCTTGCAGATGGGAGATGTTTCTGGATGCCACGCCCGGGATTTAAAATTGGAGCATGTCGACGCAGTCTGTAGGCCAATCCCTGGCACAAAATCATACTTCTCATAAACCAAATCCGTACACAAGACAAAACTCCCTGTGAATTCTATTACTTACTGCAATATTTGACCCTACTTATACCTAGGCTCATGTGTTTCTCTGGCTGGTGCGCGCTCTGTCACTTGCATATAGACACTGCAAAAGTGTAAGTAATAAAGTAAGGTAGGTAATAGACGGGCTGGTTCTAATTGGTTGCTACGGATTCCCGACAAACCCGCCAATTATCATACGTCAAGTCTGATCTAAATGGCATGGAGCTATGGGTCGTTGACCACCAGTAACAGCTCGATATGCTGTGCAACCAAAGGCTTCCTCCTTTGCAGGAAAGTAAAATCACCCATGGAGGACGAACCTCTGCCATTTCGGTGTTCCCTGTCAGAAGAAGCACCGGACAAGGCCAAGATTTTGCGCAGTTTCTGGCCAGAACGTAACTAAAGGAGGAGGATGAATGATGCGCTGCCATTGTATAAGGTTATCTACATCTCCACACTCTGACCCAGACTCCGCAACCCTGTACAAGCCTAAACTCCCAAATGGATCTATCCCTACCGAAACTATCCGTGCACGCATGCCAAAGCCAAACCCAAAATCACCATGCCCAGAGGACCTTGTGGTGGAGCGTCCTCGCGCCCAGCCGCTCAAACTCGAACGGCGTGATCCACGAGTCGTTGGTCGAGAGCTTGGCGAACACGCTGGCGCCCTTCCACGTCACGACCTGCTCGTCCATGTCCCTCGCGCTCCTACTGACCAGGATCCTGTCTGTCAGGTCTGGCCGGCGGGCCTTGAGCTTCTCCTCGAGGACGACTGTGAAGTGGGGTACCTTTGCGCCGCCGCCAATCACCATGATGCTGCCGAGGAGGTCACGGAGCTTCTTCTCGTCACCCTTGGCGGCATTCTGTATACTGGTGAGGATGGCGATATCGAGTGGTGCGACGGGGAGGACCGCGTCGCGTTCCGAGGCCATGTCCTTCATGCTTCGCGCCGCTGCGTCCACGAACATGCCTGGTGGCGGTTGCGATGCCTGAGACGGCTGTCCGGGGATCGGCGTGCCGGCTGCACGCGAACCGGTAGGAGCAGGGCTACCTCCATTAATGCCATCCTTACTCGATCCAAAGACGAAGGCAGGCGGCACAGGTGTGTTGGCTCCTTCAGGGGCCGGGGATCCAGCCTGAGATCCCATGGGCGTACCATTCACTGCGTCGCCGCGGCCCAGGAAGTTGAACGGCTGGCTCTTTTCCTTCATAGGTGTTGAGACGTCGGGTTGTGATTGGTTGAAACCGTTGGCGTTCGAGGTGATGGAAGGCTTCACCAGGGCCAGGATGGCCAGTTGCGCAGCAGATGAAGGATCATCCGGTATGTCAACATCGTAGGCGTTGTAGGAGCGCTCGATGAGTTTCCGGCGACCGCGTAGCTTCGTGCTGTTGTCGAAGATTGTGGGGTCAAAGACACCCATCGGAGCGAGGATGACCTCGTCGTACGTCTTGAATTGGTACTTGCGAGTCGGCTCATTAGGCGCTCGCACGTGGAATTGAAATAGTTGGACTGAGATGTCTGCTTGAGACATTGTGCAGTGTTTTATCTTGAGCTCCTCCGCTAGGAGGAAGTCGTAGCGTCGTTGCAGGTTGATATCCTGGTAGGGGAAGTTGTCGTAAAGCATCATCTTGAGAAATGTCTCCGTGATGTCATAGCCACCATACTTGAGGTTGGTTCTCGAGTCCTCAATGCAGAGGCCATCCTCAACACAAGTCACGGAGGTCTTCTGAGCTCCCACGTCGACCACGCAAGCTTGGGTGTACCCGGCGCCAAAGGTGGCCGCCATGCTTTCTTGGATGAAGCACACGCGGCTGAACTCGAACCAAGTCATACAGGATCGGAGAATCTGCTCAACGTACTTCTTATCGTAGAGGTCGGGAATAACAAAGACACAGCTGTATTGCTGCCACTCGCTGTTTGTGGACAGGCCAAGTTCATTCCGGAGAGCCTTATCGAGCAGAGTCTCGAAATCGTCGTGGAGGTGTTCTTGGGATGTGTAGTCGTCTTCGTTCAGCCACCCATGCCGCATCGGCCACCAGAGCTTGAACTTGGGATCTGAATCGTCTGGCACTCGCAATGCCTGATTGCCAATGAAGCATGACGCGAGCGATTCGGGGTCCTCGAGAGACTGGATATCCGTCCACTCAATCTCCAGCGGGTCGTTATGCTTCTGGATAATTTCGGCCTCGGTGCGGCGATTGAACGTCTGGACAAGTTCCTTGGAGTTGGGAAGCACCTTGCGCTTGTTCGCACGCATCTCAATCTTCAGGTCGTTGCACTGCTTCGAATACTTCTTCGACCACTCCTCGCCGTACTGCTGATCCGTAGTCTTGGCCTCGAACTGCCTTCGGGGCAGCGCCTCGTACATCTCGGACTCGGTCTGGGGGAACTTGGTCGCAAGTGTCATGGGTATCGTCTTGGGAAGCGCGTCGCTCGCGAAACCTATGCGCAGGTTCTGACTGCCAGGGTGTATGACGATAAGTCGAGAGGGGTCCAGGCCAGCTGACGGAGTCGCCGCGCCGTCCTCCTCCACAAGGTCCGGTACCGGCAAGGGCAGTTCGCCATTGGCGGGTTTCGAGAGAAGGCGGTCGCGGTCCCTAGCTGTTTGCACGAGTTTGTCGCGTGTCGCATCGCTTTGGAGTCGGAGCGCGAGCACTTGGTCATCTCGCTTCATGTAATCCCTGGGCAGCGCTTTAGTACGGTAATATTGAAGCTTTCGGGCTTTGACATACGTGTAGTAGTTCTTCTGGTTGATGGGCGTGACGTCGGGCCAATTCGACAATCTCATGCCATTGTCGGTCCTCTCCAACCCTGCATCGCGAACTGGTCAGCCGAGCTCTCCATCAACCCAAGGTGCGACATGCTGCTTACCCTCACGGAGGAGGACCCTCTCGCTGACCTTGCCGACCATTTTGACTCAACAGTTGGCCAAGCTTCGGACGTGTCTCTGTTCAGGCTGATGGCATTGGTTGTTCCCCAAGGTCAGGAGCTGGCAACAACCTCTCTCACGAAAATCGCTGGGCCGACTGGCCGTCACTGCACCAATGCTGTACCTCCCTTGATCCAAAAGGGTCTAGCGTACCATGGACGGAGCTCTTGATTTTCCGAAGCGAATGGATCACGTGCTTGTTTCTGGGCATTGCTCTGGGGGGAAACGTGGTGAAAGCGTTGATTGGTTTGCAGCGTCTGGATGCGCAATTGAGATGAAGTACCACAGTTTCTGGTCGTGCCTTACTACCTAGTACGTAGTAGAACGAGCTACCAAGTGCACAATGAGACTTTGTCCTTCTAGCGTGCAATGGCAGTGTTTCAGAATCCCAATTCCCCCTTCGATTTCTTGCTACCGCTTTCCACCTCGAAATGGCCCAGGCTTTGCTCGACCATGGTACCTGTCTCACCCCTTGAGCGGCCGGGCAACCGAGTATGGGCATGCAAGTCGAATCATGGCTTCGAAATATGCCCCAAGACTACTCCCACGGAGATTATCCCTCCTGGCAGCATAGTTAAGGCTCAATGTTGAGCACCAAGGTGAGCCGGAAGTATCAGTTCTGCAGACCGTCTTTTCGAGGCGGTTCCTGACACTTGGAACATGATACTCAAGATTGTCTGAGATTCCAGATCCCCCAACTTGGCGTTCCAACGCAACCATTGCCCAAGCCAAGCCACGTCTGGAATGCGTGAGACAGCTAAATATGGCATTGGCCGGGTTTCACAGCAGCGCTCCCTCTGTCCGCAGCAAAAAGAAAATGGAGGGTCGTGTGTGCCGTCGCGTAAGTAAGTAAGTAAGGGAAAGGCTCCTTTGGTGTACGGTCACCTGACGTGGTCCCCCAATGACGTTGCCACCAAGGCTCAAACGGTGGCAGCTACACTCCAACATACCGTGGCATAGTCTCAAGAGCGTAAACCGTGATTCACCAACCTGTGTCTGAGGGAACTTATTCTTGAGCATTACGCTTCGACAACATTGTAGCTTAACTTATTCCCTTACCTCTGTCTTCTGTCGACCAAATGCCACCCATACCCGTCTATAGCTCCAGCCCCATCAGTGCTGCAAAGGCAGCCGGGGCCACTCCTCAAACAGCAGATCCTGAGCTTACACCGGGACGCCCTGCACCGGCTACGACTACAGCGACAACCACTGCGTCGCCCGGTAACGTGCAAGCTTATCCTGCCGCGCAGCCAGGGGCGAGGCCCTCACTCCCGGTGCCGACTGGGGCTCCAGCCGCATCAAACATTCTCCAGCCAACACCCACCCAAAGCATCGAGACCACTGGGCCCCCGGCTCCACAGCCTGGAGCGGTGCCTTTGGCTCCTGGTGCAACGAAACACCTTCCTCCACCCCCCAAGGCGGGCGAGAGTCTTCAGGCACAAGATTCGCAAACGTCAGCGCCGCCCATGCCAGCCCAGATGTCCTACCCCCCGCCTCAGCCCTCCTTTGCTTCTTACAGCGGCTCGTCGACTACCACAGTGCCATTCTCAGCTCAAAATCCGTTCGGGGCAAGACCCGTCCAGCTGGGCGACGCATCAGGAGACTTGTCGCATCCACCGGGGTATCAGCAGGACATCAACGCAGCCGAGTTCAGCAGCCATCAGCGCGCCGCGCACAACGCTTCCCTGGTGGAGAACTCGGGCAGCGTACCATCTTATGTTGAAGGCACCGAGAAGGCTTGGGATGCAGCCAAGAAGTGGGCAGCAGCCGCCGGCGAGAGCCTGGCCGCAGCTGAGAACGAGGTATGGAAGAGGATCAACAAACCATAGGCCCTCGTTTTGAGGTTTCAAATTCCGAAGATACATCGTCATCGCGGTTAATTAATAGAACAATTGGTGGGGTCTTTAATCTTCAGATTCAAGCTCGCTTTCCATCTGTAGTCAAATCAACGAATCTTGAGAGTAACCCGGAGCGACACAGCCTCGCCGCAAGATTGATTGGATGTTTCGTGATGATGCTACGATCTCTGTCTGTAAAACAACGGCCGAAGGCTGTGCAGCTCTGAGTTGAATGCATTCCTCAACCTGTGACAGGCACCGACAAACATCCAGATGGAAATATCAATATCAAACAGGGGCAGAGCATCTCATCGTTTTAGCTCGGTCGGATCAGACCAGGCACAGGGACGATGGAAAGGTTCTGCCGAGCCCATTGCAGGCAAGATGATCTGAGCGGGTGTGCGAAGATCCGCCATTGGGTCGTGGTGGCCACTGCTGGATGGTCCCTCTGCCCGCCGCGCATCCTTCGACCCAAGTAGAGGCTGGCTCCTTTCCCAGAAAGGCTGAGGTTGTCATGCAAGGTGAATGGTTGATCCCTGCACCCAGCAGACGACCACGTAAACACAGGCTAACACTTGCAAACGCAATTCTTTTAGGCTCAATCTAGTGCCTCAGCCAAGGTTGCGCAGCGTGATGAAGCAGTACGGGCCACCTGAGGCACGCGAGATCGATTCGACGTCATGCCCTCGTAGTATCTGTAACGATGCGATGGATCGCCGTGAGCTAGATTCGTTGACACTGACACGTTTCTAGTCGAGGAGTCGGCTTGGAACGCTAGAAAGCGCGGACCCCGCTGCTGCAGAATTGGCAATCCCGCGATGGTGGATCGCGGCACTTGACCCATGCGAGGAGGATCAGATCATCAGCACCCGACCTTAAAACAAATGGAGGGCAGTGGTTGGAGATCCTGTGGCGACTGTCATGAGCCTATCAGCAATGGCTGGCACTGGAAGGGTGATGCTTGTGCGCCTAATTAACCCTTCCCACTCGGTCCGGCGCTGGAGCTGTGGTCCGATGTGTGTCACACATCTCGTATGCTGGAACCCGACTTGCACAAGGGTCCGGGAATCACAGAGATTTCCTTGGAATATGTGTCCCGTGCTTTCCTCATCACGTCTGGGTTGTGAAGAGCGCGTCCTTCAAGAGACAGAACATGTTTTGCCCCCAGGTCGTACAGTACCATACCTACCCTAGGCGCGAAACTGTCCACTCCGCGAGTTGATAGGGACTAGTTGTGTGGTAATCGGGCAAAAGGTCCATGAGCACTGGCGAGTTCGCTCGCAAGCTTGGTTCTGTTAACTCGAGTCTCAGTCCTCGTAGATTGTTGAGGGTCCGGTACCGAGTCATGACTGCGACAAGCAGAGGGCGCTGGCTGCGCTTCCTCCCCGTCGGAGGGCGCGGCTCAGCGCTGTTTTGCGGCGTGCAGCCCTGTGAGCCAGCGTTGGTTCCCGGGCTAAACTGGCGCAAACGAGAGCGCGGGGTGCAGCAGTTCAAACAGCAATCGAACGACCAACTGGCTGGATCTTCTTGTTCAGGCAAGCCAATCTCGCGCGCGCCAGCGGCGTGACCGTAGCGCCGGCCGTAGTTTGACGGCGCGCCGTGAAAGGCCCTAGAAGACCTGGAAGAAGCTAAAGGGGGGGGGATCGAAGGCCTCTAGACAGTTGCTCTAGCGCAGCGACTGGAGAAGATACGACGCGTCGTCCGTCAATCCAAGCCTTGCCAACCACGGTAATGTGGTGTAAAACGCCGATGCGGGAGATGGGTTGATGAATGGCCAATGACCGGATGAGCAGAAGCACTGGGCAGTGCAGTGTCAGAGTGTCCCCACTCGGGCTTTCTTCGACCCTTCTAGCGGGATTCCCTCACGATGTACCGGCAGAGCAGCGTCACGATTCCGGACCCGACAGAACAGACAATCGACCGGGGGGGCGCTGGCCGAAAGGGGAGGGGTGTGTGTGACGGATGGAGTGTTCAAGTCTTCTGCAACACATCTGAGACGCACCAGTCCTCGTAGAGCCCCTGACGCCATCCAGGGCTTGGAACGGTTCGGCCAACCACAGACCGCCGTTGGCCTTTCCAGGGCCCAAACAGGCTTAAGGCTCTGGACACTCCCGCGGTGGTCCCTGGTCAGCAGCGCCAGCATCTGCGAATCACGTCTTGCAGGCGGAGGAGCTCAAAGTCAACCTCAAACGTTATCCGTCCCATCCCTTAGGACCATCAACGAACCTTTCCCTCTTGGTCGCCCATCTACTTGCCGCGCACATTGCCCATATACCCTCCAAGTTGCGAGGCCACTTGAGAGTCTCGATCGTTCGGTTGCACAGGGAGCATTCGGCGTCTTTCGATTCCATGGCTCTCTCGCTGCATTTCCGCGAGAAGCCAGTAAACGCATCTGTGCCACCAGCTTTCCCGCTCGTTCCAATTTGCTCGTGCCATTATTAACCAGCTCGCCGCCATGTGAAGAAAAAAAGAAGATCCACGGCAGCGCTTGACTTGCCCTGGCCTTTTCCATCTCCATCTGGGCGAGGCCCTCCTGAATATGTCAGGGATGTTCCCGTGAGTCTGCCAACTCGAGAAACCTCTTCCGAGCGTCATTGTCACTGTTGGCCGGTGGAGAGTTTGGGCCCATGACCATTCGGTCAAGGTTTGCGAGTGGGTGCTTGAGTCGCCGACCTTTTAGGAATAGCCAGCCCTGTTCCAGAGGGCTGGTGATGCAGCTGTCCCAAACGGCCTTGCGTGGTGCGATGATCCTCAAACCGTTTGTGGTGGTCAGTCTGCAGCCCACCCGTCAGCCAACCAACCATATTTGCTTTTGCGGTGAGTTGCAGAGTTGCAGCACCAATGAATCCCTTTCTTTCGCAAGTGACATGTGTTTCCTTTCTTTTCTTTTGTGGAGATATATGGCAGGTAAAGGCAGGTATGATGAGTGCTGTAGCGAAGCATATTTGTGACATTGCACCGCCTTCGCGCGACGGAGGAGCAGAATGGCACCACCCTTCGCGACTCCGTGATTGTCGGAGGTCCTAGCTGGGGGCCAAGAATCCCCAGTCACCTTGCTTGCTCGCAATCGCTAAGCCTCGGTCTTCTTTCTCTCACAATTTTTTTTCCCTCTTGCTCTTCCTGTTTTCCTCCGTTGTGCCCTTGTGCAATCCACCTCATCTATCATGAGACAAGCCACGTCGTCGTAAATCTTGTCGCGTGGTGAGTGGGTTCGGCTCCATCAGCGGTTTGACGAGCAATTCTCACGATGCTGGCCTGATGCCATCGCGTCGAGCTCGGAGCACCGTGAGGCTCGTCGTGCCTGGCTTCACCTCATTACATATCCACCTCATCACCAAGATCTCGTGGTGCGCTGAACGAGAATTTACTGCCCGAGGGTTTTCCAGAGCACAATTGTTCCGCTACCCACCCCAGGTCCCACCACAAGCGAGGCGTGCCTGACCTAGGTGTAGCGTGCCCCATCCGGCGCCCTGAGTAGCCCCGGATTGCCTCGCCTTGCCTGCGCTGCCCTGGCCTGCCCTGGCCTGCCCTGGGAGAAGGTGGAGGAGGAGGAGGAGTAGGAGGAGTGCAAGGTCCGTAGCCTACCTCACCCTACCATGGGGCCCTGGACCCTGTCGGCCCCGGTGCTGAGGGTGGGGTTCTGCTCCCCATCTCACCCGGGATGCTGCCTCTTTTGCTTCTCACCCACCCACTTTCGATCATGGTGTTGTTGTAGGTAAGGTGTGTGAGTGCGGGTGCCGCAGGATAGGTCGAGTCTATATGGGTGACATGCTGCAATATGCGGGATAGAGTGCGGCGCAATGTACTTGTAACCAGAATTGATTAGATCCCTGATCTTTTTGGTCTCCACCCCAAAACATCCGAACCTCTTTCGCACGCCCAGGCTTTTCGCTGCCCGCACGCTCTCTCGTGCTCTCATGTCTCTGACACTCCCAAGCCTTTCCCTAGCCGCACACCTTTCCGTGACCCCAATCGACCTGAATTGGAGGAGTGAAGCCGGCCCAGCTCCTACCGATGTTCCGTGCCTGAGCGTCCTGGCAGGGCCCGCCCGGGTTGCCAGGCTTGTTTCCATGGATGATGCTTCGAATTGTTGCACTTTGTTGCCTCTCTTATACCTCCGGGATGCGACGCCACCCCTCTTCTCATTCTCTCTTTGCTTCTGCTCTTCCGCGTAATCCCCAACTCGTCCGTCGGCTCGTCACCATCCAACACCAGTCACTCCTTTTGCCCCTGTCGACGAGGCTATAGTATATCCTTTTAATCTTTTTCAAAAACGCACACCAAGACCAATCCACAAAGAGAAAGAAAAAAAAGAAGAAGACGGACCTATAGCAGTTCCTGAATTCTCGAGGAGCCGGATCTCTTTTCGCCGTTGTGTCCAAGGATAGCAACAAATCAACTTTCATCGTCCATCAACCCGGGCTCCCTCCCGCCACTGGCTCTGGCTGTCGCTGAACAGCCTTACGCTCATTTGCCAGAACCATCGCCCCCTTCATCTGCGCCATTCTCTCACTCTCGCTCTCACTTCCCACACGCACGGGCTGAAGACTGCGGCATCCTACGTTCAAAGTACATATTCGCCTTTTTCTTTTCTCCTTCTTTGCTTTTTTCGTCTCTCATACTCCTTGCCATATACCATTTTACCATCACATCCTACGCTCTCCCTCGCATCGCTCAGGCAAAAGAGGATTGCTTTTGGTGCCAAAGTCCACCCCGCCGCTTACTCGCGCTCCACCGGAGATTATAGCCATACAGATCGGATCCCTGTGCGGCATCCCCTTCCAGTAAGTCACATCTGGGGCGGGGATCTCCTGGTGATGTGCCTGGACGTTGTGGACCTGGCGAGCTGTCACCCAGTCTAACCTCACTCGTCGTCGAAATCAATGCTAACCTACGCGCGTTGTCAGCTCTTCTATCGGTCAAAGATAATATAACATTGACCATACATTCCCCTGACATCCGTCCCTCCGCCATGGACTCCGATCAGACGCGGCTGTACGTGGTACCTTGGATTGATCACCCTGTTCCTGCATCCTGCATCGACTAACACGGACGCCATACTACAGACATCAGCACCACCTGCAGACTCCCTCCTTCGCCTTCACCAACACCGACAACAACTTTTCTAACCAGCTTCCCCCAACATCTAACCCTTCCTCGACCATGACGGGCAACGAGCTGCCAAAATCCGAAAGCATGGAGACAGCCAATTCAGCATGGATGACGCCCACCACACAGACACGACCCCGTCCTGCCACCATTCATGAAGGCTTCTCTTACTGTCTCAGCGATGACTTTGCGCCTCTCAACTCGTGGGGCTCACCGTCATTGTCCTTCCAGCAGACGCCCAGCGATGTCGGATCTCGCCCCGTGTCTATGCAATCCATGAACCAAGATTTCTACCCAATTGACAACAGTACGTCGAACGCATCCAATGCCTACTACCACACAGTGCTAACGACGCTCAAAGGCCCTTGGGCGCATAGGCAGTGCGATGATGGTTATGGCATGCAGGCCTTTGACTCAGATATGCCCATTGGGCAGGCCTACACTACCGACGAGGCCATCCCGGTCCTGGACCTCAAGTACAACAGTACCCGCGAAGGCGAACCGTTGCAGTTTGGCATTCAGTCTCGCAGGATGTCCGGCTCCTCCTTCACCATGTCCACATCTGGAGCACTCTCCGACATTCCATCTTGCGATGACTTTTCCACTGCTCTCTCGGAGGCGCCGTCTTTCAGCTCGGACTTTCCGCCGCCCTCAAATCGCACCTCGTTGATGTCGTCAACCCATCTGTCACCTGTGGCTTCACCGCGCATGACTCCCCAGAGCCGCACTGAGCTGGTCAGGACCCAAAGTCGAGGTCGCGCCTCCCCATCGCCTCGCCCACATGTTCGCTCAGCGCCGTACAGTGTCGAGTCGTCAAGGAACAAGCGATGGTCCACGGGATCTTACAGCACGGCAGCCAGCCGCCGGGTCTCGCCTTTCATGTACAATCATCACGGCAACGAGTTCATGCACCAGCAGCGTACGTCGCCCCCAATGAATTACCGCAATTTCGACTAACACCTAGACAGATGCTCATCCTTCCATGTTCATTGCTAGCCAACAAATGATGCAACGAAACAGCATGCTTCTCCCGTCGCAACTTCCTTCCCAGGTTCCGTCGCAGGCTTTCACCACCGAGGCCCATCACCACTTTGAGACGCCTCCACCGCTTCTTTCTCATGGACTCTTCCGCATGCTCCAGAGCAACGCGGACCCGCACTCGCTTCATGGTCACTACACTGACCTGTCCGACCCCCCAGACCTGTTCGCCTCTCTCCACGAGGAGCAAATCCCGCCCCCTCCTGAGGACATGAACCCATCAGACCCAGACATGGTGCCCCACGAGCAAGAAATGCGATTTGAAGGTGACTTGTACACGCCCAGGTGGGTTCGCGGTCATGGCAACAAGCGCGAGGGTTGGTGTGGCATTTGCAAACCTGGAAGGTGGCTGGTGCTGAAGAATTCGGCATTTTGGTATGACAAGTCGTTCACCCACGGAATCAGTGCCGCAGCAGGCAGCCCTTTCCAAGAACCACAGGAGACCCGGCGCATGGATGGCAACCCTGATGTCTGGGAAGGCCTTTGCGGCAGTTGCAATGACTGGATCGCGCTTGTGAGCAGCAAGAAGAAGGGCACGACTTGGTTCAGACATGCATACAAGGTGAGCCCAGCAATATGTGAAGCGGCTTCGGACCATTCAACTAACTTGAACCAGTGTCATACACACCCCAAAGTCAAGGATGCTCCAAAGCGCCGACGCGAGGGAGCACAGACTAAGATTTTACCCGCCGCCAACATGGCAAAGCCAAAGGTTGAGGAGCCGCAGCCAATTACTCCGCAGATGACACCTTCGGCCTCGGCGGTTAGCACGCCGACGCCGCTGCCGATGGGCATGATCACCTCGCAACCTCAACAGCAACATGTTTATGCATCCGTGGCACCACCGCCGATGCCACATTTGGCCAACATGCCACCGGCGCACCTTTTGACTCCAGGCGAGCCATACTCGAACATGATCTAAGCAATCTTGGCTCTTTCTCGCTTTTCTACATTACCGGTTTCTCGGACTTGCTAGCGGCCATGACCCTCGCTATGCTTTCTCACGTCCCTTCAGTAGAAACCAGCCGTGCTTCCGTGTGGGGGGGGGCACACCCTCCTTGAAGGATGGCATGCTGGAACGTCCGATGTCTATTATTTCTCTCTGTTGAAATCATTATCGATGCAAATGCATACTGGTTGCAGGGGCTTGATGAAGCCCACTTTGGGACTTGGGAATCGGCGGGTTGGGACAGATCGCTGCTGGGGATGGCCAGCGACAACCTGGCGCAAATGCTTCTTTTTCCTTTCCGTCTCTTCTGCACTCGATCTTACCGTTGCATCTGCTTGCATCACAAGCTGTGCTGGGGGGGATCTCCTTTATACTTTGAGTGCATCTCGTTTTCTTTCTCATCTTCTTGTCACTCCTTCTTCCTTCTTTCTTTGTTTTATTTCTTTTACGTCATGTTCCACAGTAGATAGATAGTTCTGGTGCAACGGGCCTGATGACTGAATGAGTGAGTACATGGGAGGATCTGCTGGTCAGCCTGAAAAGGGAAGATAGGGATTGGTTTTAGATAGACACATTTTGATATCCACACGTCATTGCTTCTTCGCTTACTTGGATGCCTGCACAATACGAGGGATGTTCCTGACCCATGAACCTGTGAGATACGCGCCCGCAGCATCAAAATTGCCGGCCACCACAAAGTTCGTGTATGACGAACACTTCGTCAAGCACACCACCACCACCACCACCACCAGTAGTTTGCCAAGCTGAGAAGACCCAAAAGCAAGGTTCGATAGAGCCCTGCTCAAACCCGGATTTTCGGTCCCATCACAGCGTCCGGGGTCCCATAATCACATCAGAGGGCCTTGGCAGGTCGTCTGTCTGCCAGCGCATACGCCGCCCCGCCCCTCCGTCATGAGGTCTTGGTGAATGCGCCAACGAAGGGCAGTCCGGAGATGGAATGGCTTGCCCCCGTGGTCCACGTGGACCAGCGAGCAGAAAGAACGCGAGTCCAGCAACCAACATAGACGAGGTTGCTGGACGCGTCGCGTTGTACGTTTAAGTGGCGGGCCAGAAGCGGAGGGGGTGGGCAGCCGATGCATCAACGTCGAAAGTGCTCCGGGCTGGGATATCCCAGAGGAGGATCAGCGCAAGGCTGCGCGGAGATTTTGCCTGCGATCGTTCCAGAGGACGTACAGTAGGTACAGCACACAGACAGAGCGCACACCCTTGGACTCTCCAGAAGGGCGAAAAGAGGGTAGCATCCCGCAGCATGACCCCTGTCCTCGGTCATCGATGGGGGCCATTGTGGACGCTTAGCCGGAGTCCCCGGAGGGTCTTACTACACCATCATATAGGAGCCAGGTATGCACAGGGCGCTGCCAGGAGCCGCTAGAGGCAGGTATCTGTCAACGGGTTCCTGGATCTTCTAGGGACGAGGAGGGGGCGGACGTTCGATCGTAGTAAGCCTTTGACGGGGGTGTATGAAAGAAGCCAAGTTTTCGGGCTGTTGTGGGGGGCCGAGTGGGCGCGACCAGATCATCGGTGCTTGACAGCTCAGGAAGGAGGGGGGGGGGGGTGATGGTGGTGTAATCTCCCAAATTCATGCAAAGGCCAAAAAAAAGAGCAGAGTTGCACCGGGCCGTTCAAGGATTAGCAAGGGGAAACCCTCCCCATTAAGAAATAAGAACCAGGGACGCAATAAGAAGAGAGGGAAGGGAAAGGGAAAGGGAAAAAAAAAAGATCGGACCAAGCACCCCACCAGGATGTGGTTCCGGACTGCGCCCTGTCATGCTGTCGTGGCTCCTCAAGGACTTTCTCGCGCATGCCCTTTTCGCAAGGCGATCTACAGCGCAGGTGGGTTGAAAAGAGGCTCCCCCCC
>PXOD01001384.1:0-16750 GCA_003012165.1 Paramyrothecium roridum | reverse complement strand
GAGGGGCGGGGGGGGGGGGAGAGCTTTGCGGATCTTCGGGCGGTCGGGGAATGACACTTACAAGGCCTGACGATACTCCGGTCGCGACGACGGTCCTGCGCAAAGCTGCCATGGTGATAATCTGGTGGTGGTGCGGGAAGATGGCTGTCTCGTGCGGCCAATTGAGCGAATGGGAAGAGAAGAGGGAAACAGAAGACGCCTTGGTTAAATGCAGCGCACGTGAAGTAAGCCACGAACCAACCAACAGAAGCTGTGACGTCTGTCTGTGAGACGGAGCTTGCGGATTTAACCCGACGAGGGTTAATAAGCGAAATGCGATTGAGTAAGCAGGGCCAGGGTTCCCAGATCTCACAGCTAATCTACGATGCTTCCTAAGTCCGAACAATGGCTACAGAATGAGTACACGCCAATCGTAGAGGAGCTCCCAGTCCAAGCTGATTACATTACATGTGCTGCATGATCCACTCGTCCTCAGCCAGCGACTTTGCCGAGGCGCGTTTCGAAGGCTCCCACTGGAGCATCTTGCGCATCATTGCCAGGAACTTGTCCCTGTCTTTTCCCTCCAGGTTGCTCTCCTTGTCCTCGAGCGATGTCCTGTCTGGGAGTGCAATAGCCGCACAGTAGTTCCCTGCAAGGTACAGTCTTGTTAGCTAAAATCCCGCGACAGAGGATAAAGTCATGCCGGTGTTACCTTTGTCTGTAAAGAATTTGTGACTCGACTTGCCAGACTGGAGAAGGGCCTGCGGAGGACTCCCAAGCAGCGCGACGATTTCGGCGAGATGCGCCCTGCTGCGGTATGTCTGAGACTCGGGGTCATTTCCAGTGAAAAGGTGGCCCCCTTCAAAAAGGTCCCAAATCTTGAGAAAAAGTTAACTGTTCGTCGGTGCAGATCTTTTGTTCCGCTGGAACACTTACCATGCAACCGGCATTCCATATGTCAATCTCGTATGACCATGGCGCTTCCAAGATTACCTCTGGTGCTCTGTATATGTCGGGCTGCACATCTTCTGAGCGCGGTCGGTTCCCTGGAACGGCTGAGCCAAAGTCACAGAGCACCGGTGCCCCCCAGTTTTTGGGCATCTGGAGCTCACGCGACTGGTAAATCTCCCTCCAATCGATCACTTTTCGTGGTGACGGATTCTGAAGCTCCTGCTCTTCGAAAGCTTGGAAGACCGAGTCGTCGTCAATTCCCAACATGATGTTGTCGGCCTTGATGTCTAGTAGACAAACAGTCAGCTCTATACTGGCAATACAGCATTAGCTGCACGAACCTGTGTGAACAACTTGGCATTTTGTATGGAGGAAATCCAAAGCGAGAAATAGACGGCGCAGAACGAATGCCAGAACCGGTGCTGGCAGTCTCCTCACCGGGTTGCGGTAGAGAAAGGTCAAGACGCTCTCCCACAAAGGCGGATGCACAAGGCACCGGTGGGATCCGTCGGGTCCAGTAACATCGAAAGAGTCGAGCAGTTGTCTCACAGCAGAACGACCTGGATGGTTTGTTGAAGATGCAGAAATGTGTTTATACATGGAGAGCTCGAGATCCACCTGCTTTCCCATGGACTTGGAATTGGTGAAGAGCTTCAAAGCCACGTGCCGATGGCCTCTGTGTTTCCTGTCAATAATGGTTTTTAAGTATGAGTCGGCCCAACAAATATTCTTACTCGAAATCGCGCGCCAACCACACAGTTGAGCTGGCTCCGTAGCCCAACTTACCCACGATCTGATAGCGCTGTCCCAGGACTTCGCCGATACGCGCAGGGTAGTAACGCGACGCAACATAGTCTGGGAAGAGCTCCTCTTCTATCTTCTTCCCCAGTGGGACGCGCGTACACTTAGAGTTTGAAAAGACTAGAGGTTTCCAAGGCGGGCTTGACCAAGGGAGCCGCCGTATTAGCGAAGCCATTTGAGCATGATTTCTGGTGTGTAATATGAACAAAGGGTGCTTTGGCGTGCAGCTACGCGCATTTGTGTGACGAAAGCAGAAGCCCAGTGACCTCGCACGGTAAAGCGAGCTACCCTAAACCATCAGAACACTCGGGTCAAACGGCCGGGCTGAATTGGAATAGGATAAGAGTGGGCCGAAAGAGAGGGCAAAACAAGTATGCTTCAATTGTTAATGAATTCGAAGAATATCATCGGCGATTTAATCGTCTTGGCAAAGCACGTCTGCGTACATACTTGGGTACGCAGCGACAAGAACCCCAAATTTCTTCGAAGAGATAATGGCGCTGACTCAACGAATTTGAGATGCATTCTCATTTCTTTGAGCGTTATACTACCTGCAACATTTGGGGTAAAACATCAAAGTGAATCACCATATTAAGACATGTGGAATTCAGGATGTCGACAGGCACACTTCAGGTTTTATCTTAGTCCGAGGAAGCAACCAGTATATCTTACCATAATCCTCCCTTCCACTCATTGGAGCTCGTAGAACGGGCGGATGCCTCAAGGGTCGTGTGGGAAATTCGTCTTTGAACCCCAGCATCTGTGGGTATTGGAAGAAAGCACCAGTTCTAATGCATAAACGGCTCATTTATGTGGGTAAAGGAGAATGCTGAATGCGAGTCGGCAGCTTGGCCGTCTGCCGGCTATCATGAAGGCGTTTGAGGCTCACTCCTGGGTGGTGGATATCCGTATCCGATGAATCACTTGCGTCTCGTTTGGCCAACTACGAGAACCAGTAGCTTCTCACGCCACTGATCATTGCACCCCACTGCGTAATTGGGATTTATGAAGTCATTCAACATATGAGGCAACGGAATTTTCTTTGTGCTCCTGGCATGATAAGCTGACGACGGGTTGTGCATATCTTTCAAAGCTTTAACACTTGACTATGTGTGTTTTATCTAAAAGAAGAAGAGAAAAAGAAAAATGAAAAGAGAAAGGAAAGCGAAAGTTTCCATGTGGCTGCCAGACCTACAATTAATGACAAGACGTGTGCCATTTTAGACCTGATAAGTGGGTCGAAGTTGCATCATCTAGTTCATGATATTTGTTAATATTGGAACCACGGCTGTTTTAAGAGTTCCGTAGCCGAAGGCCGAAGCTGAGAGTCTGGCTGCAACGCCATCATTATCACTTTTAGAACCTCTTTTTCTTCTGCTTCGTCAATGTCATCCGGCTTGGAACTTTTAAAACGTTCTTCAAGAGATCGAAAATCCCAAAATTCAGCAAGGGAGATTTCGCTATGCGATTCATTGTCTCCGTCATGAGCACTTTCGCGCGGAATGTTCGTGGAAAGCGTAGTGCCTTCTCTGGGAGATGTTTGAGAATCTTGATCCACAGAAAAGTCGCCAAGAAGCTTCCTATCCAGGCCATAATATGCTCGAGCTCGAGACCAGAGATTGAAAAGGGCTTCAGGCAGGGGGGCTACAATCTCCGACATCTGCAAGAGATGACTGTCGTTCGTGGTCTCGTCATGGCGATTACCTTCAATGCTTTCGACCACGAACAATGTCGTAGCTGTAATGAGCTCGAACATGATGCAACCAAAACTCCAAATATCGTTAGGCGTATCGAATTGAGCATTAAGAATTGCCTCTGGTGCTCTCAATCCTGCCGGTGTCACTATGATAGATGGAGGCGAATGGTAAAATAGGCTGAGAATGTTAGATGATATCGAGTGAACAATGAGTGATCTTCTTACCTCCTCCAAAATCGCCAATTTGCTTGAAAGGCTGATCTCTGATGTAGGATCAAACAGTGGTTGGGGCACGAGTAGATACTTGGGAGCCCATAGATCAATCTTTCCATCAAGTCGTTTCAGGGTGTCCGGCGGGTCGGGGATTTGAGTTAGCTTTTCCGATGAGTTCTGCAAAAATTGTTGTTGGAGATGGCAAAGGATGCTGCCTGCCTGCAGATCAACGTGGACAATGCTGTTGCTGTGGAGAACTTGAGGACCCAGAAGGGTATTTCGTAAAACTGACTTGGCCCATTGCTTTGGCATCCTCCGATCCCAAGGGTTTCCATATTGGCATTTTGGAGACAGTCGCACCAGGGAAGTCAAGTTCGGCCCCATCACCTCAGAAACCAAACAGACATGCACGCCATTTGGACTCCGGTGCAGAAAGGAGTCGAGCAGAGTGACAACATAATCACCATGGCTATTCGTGGCGCCAAGGGTCTGGTGGATTTGCAATTCGGTTGCCAGATGAGCTTGGCCAATTGTTGCAACATGAATCTTCAATGCAACACGAAGTGGAGTCCTTCCGAAAAGACCAGGATGTTAGTTGAGGCGTAAGGTCTGTCTCATGCGCAGGTTGACATACCGTAGGTCTTTGGCCAGCCAAACAGTTGAGTAAGCGCCATAGCCAAGTTTTCGGATCACTCGATACCGCTCATTGAAGACGTCATCTATATGAACGGGACAGTAGCTGCCAGGATGATAGGACTCGCCCCATTCGCAGGCTGTTCCGGTATCTATGAATCGATACGCCCCATCAATTTCTGGGTCTGTGTTGGGAGGCGTAGGTGGCCTGGATGGCATGATGAAATCCGGTGAAAATAATTGACAACTAGCCTGCTTTCACGGCTGGACGAGGTTCTTGCAATCCGCAATTTGACAGAAGCAAGCATGGCCAGATGAGATTGTAGCGATCTATGATGTACTTATTTAATACCGGAGTGTAGGGTAATCATTTGCCAGGTCTAAGAAATTGAAGTAATAATTCCAACATTTTCTTCGGTCTGGCAAGCCTCTCTTCCTGGGAGCGAGAGCCACCACTACCGTCCTAACAAGGAGGACAAGCTGTACGCGAGTAAAGGAAATAGGCTGTTGGCTACCTCAGGGAATCACTTATTTTTCTACAAGGTAGGGTTAAACCTCAACTAACCTACAGAGACGTACCTTGAGAGTTTACACCTTACTATGGGAAAGATTGAATGCATACCTAGACTTATATATAAAGTCGTAACCTGTATTTTCCGCCCAGTCAACGAAGTTTTTCCTAAAGTTAGGTGATGCCTAAGGTAAGGTAAAGTATTCGGCGAACCACCCTTCCTCAAGGTATTGAGACGGGAGGGATAAATTTTAGTCCCCGACCACAGGGGGCTAAGCTAACTACCCTAAACCATCATACCCCGGGCCAAACGGTTGGTCGGAACCGGAGCTGTTAAACCGGCCGCTGGGCCAAAAGTTTAGGTGCTTAAAAGGCTCTCATTATTTGGGCTTTATAGTGGGTTCAACAGAGCTGTTTACCGATGGATCTAAAGGGAAGGCAAAGCATCCTGGTGTATGCTTCAACTGCAACAGTCGGATTTACTGGGTTCATCATCAATGGATAAAAGTGCATTTTTTGATTGGTCAATGATGTAAAAAAAAGAATATCCTCGGCCATATGGTAGTTCCGGCCGGGCAATCCGCATCGAACCTCCTCATGCATGCAACGTCAACGACAATCCGTCCCTCAGATGTGGTAATGGCTTCAATTTAACTAATCAAGGCATGATATTTCCCTGGGTCATGCATCTACTTCAAATACGAATGTATAAAATGCGGCGAGATGCAAGCAGGTACAAATACATAAAAACATGTGGAGCACAGGATGCCAATAGGCATACTAATAGTCTCCTTGTGGCCTGAGAAAGCATTCAAAATGTCCCAACATAGCCCCCTCTTGCAGTCATTTGAGCTTGAGGAGCGGGCGGATGCCTTGGGGGATGTGCCAAAGGTTCGTCTCCGAGCCTCAGTAGGTGTTGGTATTGGTAGAACGCACCGCTTTCATGTATGGATGGCTCATCCATGGGCGAGAAAGAGAATGTTGTGTGGCAGCCGGCAGCTTGGCCCTCTGCCGTCGATTGTGAAGTTGTTCGGAGCTCGTTCAATGATGGTGGAGGCTGGGGCCGGCCGGCTGCGATTTCTTCCACTGCATTCGTAGCCATATCTCTGGACCCAAACTCATCCGCAGCATCTGCCGTTTCGTGTTCGTGAGAGTCGGACATTTCGGCATCTTCGTCAATGGCGGTAGGGTCCGGGATTGGGAAAGCGACAAATTCTCTCTTGATGTCTGCCGGATTGTCTTCCATGTCAGCGCTTGTTGCTGGTTGAGTGGGGTTGACGGCCTTCAAATGCCTTAGGATAAGCGGGATTCGAAGAGTCACGATCAACGACTCTCTTGAGCCACTCGTGCATGATGCATCGGGCTCTCCAGTTGATCCTGGTCTATCCTGCGCTGGAAGCCGGCGAGGCACGTCCTGATCCGTCCAATCGTCGTCTTCATCGCTTTCCTCGTCGTCGGCCTCGTCGTCGCTCGGCTCCTCGTTTGAATCGTTCACAATAATCACGTCCGAAGTAACGTCGCCACTGCCTCGAATCTGACGTTCAAGGTTGCGTGTTTGTTCTTTTGATGTCATATTCTGCGTGGCGGAAGAGTCATTGTCAGCCAAGGGCACAGTCTCCAAGTCGATTCCCGTGTCTAGACTGCCTTCCTGGTCTTGTTGCTCTGAAATTCGGTCAGCAAAATCTTTTGCTGTACTGACGTCCGATGACTTACCATCATGGGCACAACGATCTACGGTGCCAGTTTGAGCATGCGAATCATCAATCGCCTCGTTATTCATCCTAGCCAATTCGTCTGTACATTGCGTGACCTCGATCCCCAAGTGTTTGTACACCACTTTCCATGAATAACTTCGCTCCACCATCTCCTTGTAGTGCTCCTTCCGGAGGTGGCGAGAGCCTTTGTGAAGCGGCGACTTGCTGGAGAATGCCAAATTATGCTCATCGCAGTGAAAAATAAACCACTTCACTTTGTTGCCACCCCAGCGCTTATCCAAAATGCGGTACTTCGTAGGTGCTTGTCCGTTCTGGTAAACATCAGTGAAGGTAACGGTTCGACGTGCGTGTGGGCGTTTTGCTGGGTTTTCAAGTTCTGTGGTGTTTGGGCGCTTGCTAGACTCGTAAACCTGATCTTCCTGAGGCCTCTCGTTCTTTTCTTCGGCTGCTATAGGGGCTTGGCTGCGATTATTACCAAGAATATTCACAATATTGGTATACGACAATGCTTACCGGTTTATCTGACTACTTTCAGCGGCACCATTGCTCGAGTCGGGCTGTTGTGCCTCGCTCAGTTGTCTCTCATCTTCCTTATCCCGACCCTCTGTCTTATCTGACATGTGTTGTAATATTGCGCCGTCATGAACCAAATTGTCTGGAGACTTTAGGCTCCTTGTCCGGTGGGCAAGCCTTTGCCTGAGGAATAACTCCTTGCAAAAAGAGTTACATTCTTTCCAGAGCAAGTCCTCGTGGACAGCCCAGTCGTTCCCGTAAGAAGATTCGTGCTGCCTCTCTCGTTCATCAACGGCCCGTCCAGCGGCTCTAAGATCGGACAATGCTTCATCTGTAGGGTTGAGTGCAGTGGCTTGCGCCGCTTGAGTTAGAGCCGCCTTAAGGGCCTTGATTTCGGAGTCGTATCGAACATCGGGTGTCTGGACCTGCAGCGCTGCGATGCGGTTCTGCCAGTTCTCACAAAAGCTCAAGAATTCCGTTGAATATCTCAGAGCATTGTCGCGTATTTGCTCCTTGTTCATTGTCACCGAGCCGGGCATCAGTCGATGAAAAGGGACGACACGCCGGGATTCTCAAGGGCGCATTAGAGAGCAGATTTGTGTGCTGCTATTTGACTGCAATATTAATTCTGTTAACACACTTTTAACGAGACGTGTGAATGTCCCCTTGCTTAGCTGAAGATCATTTCCTTGCTTCCAAGCGAATCATGGACCACGCAGTTTTTCCAAGCTCTCCCACCGGAGCTTCCACATCTTCCAAACGAGCAGCCATTTCTTGCAGCATGGGGCCCTGGTGAGCGCCATGTAACAGCCCATGCATTAGGAAGCAAGAGCCCATAGTCCAGAAAGCATGGGCAAGGGGTAAAACAATAGCCTGAGAGAATTTTCTTTTCCAATACCTGTCTTCGTCGCGCCACAAGCTATAGATTATGATATATGATCGGACCAACCCCTGAGGATGCTTGTGGGAGGAGTGAAGAGGAGATATCGGCCCGCCAGTCTTCGCTTATTGGCCAGTAAAACTTCTTGGAACAAACGAGACGACAGAGAAAACTGTTTTGTTTCCCCTCGGTGTTAGTGGGTAGCACACCCCGAAGTGGTATCCACGGTTCCGTGGTTTAAACCCTGACACGCCAATGTTGGTTGGTTACCAGGCGCCACCCGATGATGCACGCCTGAAGCCATGACTCCCGAGAAAGGAGAAAACTGCAACATTAGCGCCAGGCACAAGACCGTGTATGGCCAGTCAGATTGCATCCGTATTCGTTCCGATGTCGTGATAGCGTCTGGACAAGGCACACCGACAGATCGATCACCCAGCCCTTTTTGATCTTGACAAGAAATTGATCGTGGGGCCTGTAAGCTGTCTCACCGGTGATAACAGCAGGCTATCGTATCATCCTACTCAGAGCTTTCGGGCTTGCGGCCGTTAGGCAGGGATCATCCATGTATCTTGCGACCAACAGCCTAAGAAAGGGAATCTCTCGGGAAGTCTCGTCCAACCACACACATCAGCTGCTAATGGCTGGAATAACGAGCAGCCCAATGTGAGTGGGTCTTGCGAGGCTTGGACCACCCCCTTCTCGACCGGCGAATCGTCCAGCAGACGGACGCGCGCGCGAGGCAGCCTTATTTCAAGCCAAGAGGGCCCATACAAAAGGCCATACCCCGACGCAAAGCCCCCCCCTTTTTGTTGAGATTCTTGAGATGGCGGTGTGACTCCCGGCGTGCTTATACTCGCGGAATGGAGGGAGGCTTTCCCTGGAGTTCGTTTTCAGTATAAGAAGACTTTTACCTCGAGTTTTGCAGCAGTCTCTACGACAATGCGCTGTTACCTAGCACCCTCCCGTTTCGTAGAGCCCCACTGTGTACTGTGTCAGGTTGTGATTACTTAGTCGAAGTATAAGTCAAGTACAACAGGCGTCTGAGACCCTCCCTATTAATTACCCTTTTCCCCGTGGGCGGCGTGGGCCAAGAAATGGGCCGCCAAAATGGTTTGCGAACCATCCGCCTATTTAGGCTTGACGTCAGCGTCTGTGACCAGGGTCGTGGAAGGCAACCAAGATGTTCCAAGCCAAGTCGATCCGTTGTGATAAGGCAACGAGGCGGACTGGGTGGGAGATTACGCCGGCATCCTGCAATGTAACCTCAAAGAGAGGACGGCCTTGTACCCAAACGCAAGCTTTTGTCATTACCATCTAATTCTAAGATTCCACTGAGTGTGCTGTCGCCCCTACATTTCACATCTGTCAATTTTCCATATCGAAAATTCCAGCCTCCGCGTAGAGACCAGCCGGGTCATGTTCCTGCTTGTTCATGGTAAGAATTGCATCCTCGTCAGGCCTGTCATCCCCATCATCCCCAGCCTCGATACTTTGGTAAACTACTGGCTCCGTTCGCGCACACGCTCGATTTCGCCCTGTATTTAGTCAGTTCGTGCTGGACGCAGGTGTATCAAGCAATCGAATCACCTTGTTGCCTGCCCCGGTAGATTGGTAAGGCCTTGGGACGACTGTCGAGGGCATCATTGTAGAGGCCCGCTAGCTTTTCATCGCACCCCTTGATCGGAGTACCGTATGAGCTGACCACAAGCTGGAAATGGGGCATCTCTTTCGTGACCCAGCCTCCGTGTCGCTCTTTCAAATGATGGGAGCCGTCCGAAAGGGGGTCCTTGCCTCCAAAGCTCTCTTCACACTCTTCACATCTCAAGATGTACCAAGCCATTTTGTTGGAGTCGCTTCGTGGCCAAGGCACAATGCGACCCAATTCTTGGATTTGTCCATTCCGGTATATGTCAGTGAAATCGAAAAATTTCTCAGTTCTAGGTCGTTTTAGATCGTGCTCCGGCCGATCAGATCTCGTGCGCTTGCTCGGCGTGAAATTAGCCACATCGTTCGAGGCTTGATTTTTCGAGCTGGCCATGGTAATGGTCTGCCTATTGGTATTGGTACTTTCAAAGGAGTCGCAGGTCAGGTCGATTACATCATCTGACACAGACGATTCTTCGAAGCTCCCCTGACGGATCAAATTTTCTGGATCAAGTTGGGCTTGTATCACCTTCACCTGTCGGTTCGTGATGGGCTCACAAGTTGGGTTTGCTGAGATGTTAGACACAGATTCTGCTGTAGCAGTATTTGGCATGGAAGACAGTTTCGTGAAAAGCTGATGCCACATTCTCCGCAGCCTATCAGTCGCAGCCTTCAAATTGACCACAGCAGCCCAGTTGACCTTTGCGAAAGGTACGGAAGCCAAGTCCTGGAAGTGTTGCAATGTTTGGGAGTATTTGTGCTGGAGTGTTCTGATCTCAGTGATGAACTCAAGTAAAGACTTGACGTGTTCGACTTCAGACAAGCATTTGCGTAGCAAAGGTTCCAGGTCCGAAATGAACATGTTGAACATGGTCATTTCGTCCCCTTCCGCACGGAACTCCATGCCGGAATCAGTAGTCCGCCAGCCTCGTGCCGGCTTTCTCAAAAGTTGATGAAGAAGAGGTTGATGAAGAAGGGAATGCAGATGCTGCCAGCGACCATTTACGAAGAGCAATGGATTTCCATTGATTTTATACGCAATCGGCTTCAGTCGTGTCTTTTACTACTTTACTTTTTATCTCTTGAACAGGTTTCAATACAGACAAGAAAAGCCTCACATCTCCTACACAATGTGCTAGCAGTCGCCATGCCCACAATACTTTTGTCAGCCTGGCCCTTGTACATTTGGCGCGCGACAGGTCGGCTTTTCTGGCCGTGAAATGGACAACCGGCGCCTGGATCAGCCTCTACTCGACTCAGCGAGACCTGAACTGACGGCTGAGCGGCGATCTTGACGCCCGTCGCAAAAGGAAGCGAAGCTCTACGCGGTTCAACCATGCAGAACTTCTGCAGATTGGAGATTTCATAAGATTGGGAGAACATCGCTAGCGAGAATTCCTTTTCCTTCTCATGTGATATCTTTCAAAGTTGCTTTGTTCTTTCGCCTTCGGTGTAGCTGGATGGTACGCTGGCGTCTGCATGCAGTCGAACCGTTGCCGTGTCTCCAAGCGATGAACCTAAGGGCCGGGCCGCTTCCTGTATCCCGCACAATCGATGTTACTGGGAACCCCTGGCGGTGGAAATTGTTCCGGGGATTGATCTCGTTGTTCTGGGGCTGATTTCCAGACGGGGGCACTCGAGAACCGCTCCTCCCGCGGCAAATGGTGAAAGAGCGGTCTGCCAGCAGAAAATACCCTGTTGGCAGCTCGGTAACATGGGTTCTAAGCTGTCTCATGGTTGAGGGTGTGTTACATTCAAGCGTCCGCCTCAGGTCAAATCCAGAATGCCAAAGCTAGACCAGAAATCACCCGTTGGCACTCGTACATCCAGGTCGTGTCTAGTTCCGTCGGGCTTCGCGCCGGCGCCGGCCTAGAAGGGGGTTTGCCCACCGGAATCACTCTTCTACAGGAGGTCACTGGCCCTCTCCTATGCTACTGAAACTCAACGCTGCTTTGACCAGCTTCTACTTCCTGGACGCTCTTGTCCCAAGCCATACGAAGTGCGATGCTTGGAGATACACCACTTCTGTGACTATGCAAAAGACAAGTATGCTTGACATTCTGAAAAGCAAGCGAGGCTTGTTGCATCACGTTACGCGGACTTCAGTTTTCAGGCGGCTTACCACTGCAGCTTCTCGGCATCGTTACTGCTGAGCCACAAACATAAATTTACGAAGGCTTTCGCACGGCATGGCCGTGTCAACAAGATGCAGCTTCCTTCGGTCTAAACCTCCCGAATAATGACTAGAACTCTGTTGTATAAACAAAGAAAGTATCCTGCGAGTTTTTTTCGCCTTGTGGGTGGTTCTTGTTGCAAAGTCTCGCACTTGCATGACGTTTATTGCTCCTACGGCCTCCAAAACTTCAGAGTGAGCACTTAGAACTGTTTTGTGGCGAGTGGTCGCTATGGCATCCATGGTTCGCCGCAGGATGGTCCTAGTTCGCGGACCAGGCTACCTTGGGGGCGGCCATCGTTGCCTGAATCGAGTGGGGGATTAGACTGACTCAGGGCTGCGGTAGCCATTGTGCCATTCCTGGGACGCCTGAGAATTACATGCGTTGCATCAAATTTCCCTGGATCTACCACTTGCCTGCTTTACAGCCCATGCCCATGTTCAAGGACTAGGGCACGCGGAAGGTATCCCGGTGCATTTGGCCGGCCACGTCAACCTCATCGTTGCTTCTTGATGATTCCAAAGTTTCGAAGTCCATCGCTTGCAGGAGGCATGGCAGATGTTTTGAAAATTAAGGGAGGACAAGAACAAGAAACGAAGGGAGACGGGAGAAGGGGAAAGAGGGATGTGGAAGGGTGGTTTGGTGAATACTACTGTCGCATCAAACCGACGTACCCCCCGGTGTAGGGGATGTCGAGAGT
Organism: Paramyrothecium roridum; assembly: GCA_003012165.1. Classification (NCBI taxonomy): domain Eukaryota; kingdom Fungi; phylum Ascomycota; class Sordariomycetes; order Hypocreales; family Stachybotryaceae; genus Paramyrothecium; species Paramyrothecium roridum. The sequence continues at coordinate 4,337 of PXOD01001384.1, read as the reverse complement.
CTCCGGGCCGCATACACAGTACCTTCCTTGACGATCGACATCTCACTGGCTCGGCTTGACTGCCCTGTCGTGTCCTTGATGATGCTGACTATGTGTGGATCACCAGCTGCATTGGCGATATCCTGGAATGTCTTATCTGGATAAGTCCCATCCCTTAGGAACGAAACGAAGCCAAGGACGACGGCAACGAGTCACCGTATTTGCCAAGGCGCATGGAATGGTTAGTGATGTCGCGAGGTGCCCGTGACGGTTCCAGCGTGTGACTGCACGCGTCGTGTCCGCCCTTAGTCGCCCCGCGTTAGCCATCGTCCTCCAGGGAAGACCGCTGCAAGGGGCTACAAGGAGGCGGGGAGTGGCGTAACTTACGTCAAGAGATTGTTGTGTAGCATGTCGGCGGTGATGTTGTAGCTGAGCTGCTCGATCGGGACAGCAAGCGTCTGATCCCTTGCGAGTATCTTATCTTGGAGACGCTGTTCGGTCATTTCTTTGTCATCATCATTCATGTAGAGCTCGTAGATACTTCTGAAGTCGAAGAGCATGTCCAAGTCAAAGCTCCCCAAGAAGGCTGGCGTGGCGAACTGGCGTCCCAATCGAGCCAAACTTAAGTAGCTGGTGGGTTGGACGGAAGCGTCTTGGCCATTCATCCTCAAACTAGCCTAAGGATCTGACCACCTGATCCGTGGGAATCCACATGGAAGCTGCATAAGCGTGGCGCGCCGACACTACGTTGGGCGCGTCGCGAAGAAAGGGGATTTCCTCGCGTGGCGTATATTGCCCAGTTACGTTTAGGTGATATGAGGCCTTGTGTAGTTTACAGACTTGATGGGTACGCGGCCCCCTGTGCCATCGTGCTGCCGGCGCTGAAACTTCAACCAGAGCTCGTTCGACGCTTGCGATGGCTCCTGGTAGCGCGGCTTGACAGAGCTGACACACTCCCAATACCGCCAAAAGCGGGGACGAAGCCGTAGCACGCGTTGTCGATCTGGCGCGCGGTGCCCTCACGAACGCTCACGTGTCGACGGAGCAACTCTTGATGATGAGGGCAGCCGTTTAATTCGTATCCTGGCATTTGAGAACAGACGCCGTAAAAGCCGACTGAGTATGCTGAGTGGTCAGAGGGTGCAACAATAGGCAGGATCTCACCGCTGGATACTGTGGCGCAGGGCAAGAGCGTGAAGGTGGTTGGAGGCCCATTGCCTGGGGGTATCTGGACTGTTTTGTGGTGGCAGTAAGCCAACTGGTGGCCCATAAAGCTTTTCCCGTTGCTGAGGTATGACACACTCTCCGACACTACAACCATTTGAGTGCTAGTTTATACGTAGAGTGCCGCTGGGGGGGTAATGAGGCACATGAGCTGGCGGTTCGCAGCAGAGTTCGGCCTAAATTCCTTGCAGCCATGATACACACCAGGTCGGGAAGGCTACGACGGCTTCCAGTCTGAAGTTCCTAAACAATCACAAGCTCAATATTCAAGATGGAGCTGTGTCGGCATTGAAGGCCTTGTTCAATCCCTTTGCGGTCCATGTGTGGCCGTAAACTGTACTCCAGAGGCATTTTGTGTATGACTTCCATACGCTAGCAGTGAGGGACATTTGTGTTTGAAACGCGAGCGTAGTTCCAATACTACGACGCAATCATCAGTTCAAGCCGAAGGCTGATCATATCGACGCTGTCGGCATAAAATACCGTAGCTTGTTTTCTTGTTGAGACGAGCTGCCGACGGTCTGCCCATTGAGACGCGAGTGGAATTTACAGAGTGCCAAGCTGAGACTCAGCCCTGCGATAGAGACAAGTACCATCGACGTCAAGGCAGGCCATCGATGTAGGCAACGTGGCTTCCACACAATGATGTTGAAGCGTCGCGACCGCTGCGACAAGACCGATACCTGCGACACGGAGCCGCGACCCGACTCGTCAACCAGGCCCGGCGACAGATGCGGCGACGTTGGTGCCGGGCTCAGTATTGGACCTGCAGGCTCGGAAGTCTGGCCGAGGTCGGCCTGGATATGCGTCTTTGGCGGCCAATCTTGTTGGACAGCGGGCGCCGGGCCAGGGTCGACGGCCATTGGTCCATTCTTCGTTGGCGTATCATAATCAGGGTCCGACTTGTGCGATTTTGTCTCGCCCATAATCGGCAACAGACAAACGATCGCCGTCGACGTAGCCAGCACTTCGAAGTGACATGCTCTAAGACAGCAATTTAAGCATAATTTCACCTTTGATCCTCACTTAGCCAGGTTCTCACGGCTTCGTCTATACTGATTGCCTCATGCATGAGGTGCAGCACCAGCCGCCTTTAAGCCGCACTTTCAGCCTCAAGACGGCACACCCGAGATTGGTTCGCTATATTTAACCACAAGTCCCGAAGTCTTATCCATAGGCTAAGCCACAGCTGGGAGTGCGTGCATTTGGATCCTTGCAACCTCGGTGTCTGGGAGAAACGTCCAGTGTGGTCAATATTTCGAGCTCAACAAGGTCTGGATTGCTTGTTTGAATAGCTTGGTAAGCTCATCGTTTCTCCAGCTCATCCACTCTCAAAGAGCGTATGACGTTAGATACTTGAGCAGGTCTATGTTTTATGCTTAGACGAGCCTGGACACTTATTAATCCCTGACCCAGTTTGCATGGGTGGCAGTCACTAGCTCCACTCCAAGATGGTGTCTAATTCTGCAACCACTATTGATGCTATTGCTAAAACAGGGAGATATAAGCTTCGCATGATTCCGTATGATGATCCAATGATACTAAGTGATTCAGGGAGGAAATATTGTTCTACGATTTATCCATCATAACATTACAAAGGCGAAATTTTTGTATTCCAATGATATGCGTAACTTCGATCGTTCGGTCTTAGATCAATCTGATTCCTCGTATTTGCGTAAATTACATGAGGTTGAGACTGTACCGAATGTCTGGCATGGCGCAAAAATCCCTGCCGCGAACTCTCACATAGATTGAATTTACATTGTTGCTCTGCTGGATCGTGAACGTATCATGTGGATGTTTCTTGCTGTCTCGCCACAATGGCCTGTCCTTGTGGCTGATCATTGGTCACGGGGGCCATACCGGGAGTCTCTACCACCGGTGCGACGGGATTTACGGTTTCAGTAGTATCTGTCGCAAATGTCGCCCATCTTCTGCCTTGGGCTTTTGGAGATCAACATTTTATTTGCCATTTCGACTATGAGATCCTCGCCCTCGATGCCATTGCCCATTCTTCTTACTACTTTTACGTAGCAAAGGGCCGCCCTGATCCAGTGTGTATGGGCGGATCATCAGAACAATTGTATCTGTCTATTTCTAAAAAAGAATAGAAACAGTTGGCATTAAGGTAGCCATTTAACATGCGTACTTACCATGAGCACCAAGCCCTTACCTATACCGCCCCGACAAATATGCTCAGTTACAATGTTTACATCGAAGCATTTCACGGGTTTCGGCCAGTATGGTAAATCTTTGGGCATCTCGCAATTCAAAATACTAAAGAACCCCATGAAACCAAGAATTTACTTACTCCAGTATTCCTTTCTCATTTAACCGAATGCCAAGCCACAGGGGTATACGATTCGAGGGTGAAACATTCGGGTGATTTCCATGATCTTGGAAGCGGTGATGCTCACCCCAACAGTGGCACCAGGCCAAGAATCTGGAGAGTGCTTACAACAGATTCGGATGAAACACACTACCCCGCATGTTGAAGGTCTCTTTCCCAACAAATGATGATGAAAAGACCGCGATAGTGCACTAGATCAAAATGGCTGCAAAGAGCAGAATAGAGTTTGCCAATCGCATAAGTTCGACGGTGGTCGTATTTACTATTAAACATGCCTTGGCCTCGAGTGATCATATACTTCTTGCTCCGGGAAATAAATCGCTCGTCTCGACTCAAATCCCCTCTTCTGCCTAATCATTCAGTCTTGTCCTCTCAGCAAATTTTCATACATGGTGTTTCTGACAAACAATCTAGTACCATGGCCTCAAATCCCTCAGTCCGTCCACAGGACTCGTATCATCTTGCCGAAGTCAACTTCTCGACAGTTCGCGAAATCCCGGTCGGGCTGTTTTGAAGCCCCCAGATTGGGCTCAGTTGCCCCAGAAATACTTTGTACAACGCCGTCCTCGTTGACTCCAATGTGGGCCACATCTTCGTGGTACTTCCTCCAAACCCAAATCAAGCCGATCCTCTTTTCCTTCACCCATAGACTGGCTGAACCCGTCGCGCCATTGCGCTTTTGAATAGGTACAACGTCACCGCAGAGTAGGACCCCACGGGAAAGGCTGGTGCGGTGGTTCCCGCTCCCTCGTGTTTTTGGTCGGGTTGGGATCCCCACTGTGTA
>PXOD01001381.1:0-12195 GCA_003012165.1 Paramyrothecium roridum | reverse complement strand
TAAGGTCTATATATAGTTAGAATCCGACTACCCTATACCCCTTTCAGACGTACCGAGTAGGTCAGACCGTTATATATAATAAGCAAGTAATTATAACTACGCTTACTTATAGGAGGTGATCCCTCTACTATACGGAATAGTATATAGATAGGAGGTTCTATATATTATACCTAGACTAGAACCTACTAACTATTAATAATATATAGTCCCTAAGATATCCTTTAATCTAGCTTCTAGAGATAAAGTCTTATAGATTAGTAATATATTCTATTACTTTACCTAAGGAACCCTATTCCTTATATTAAATAATAAATATAAAACCACCTACCCTATACTTAGGTCTAGGTCCGGTCATTATATATAAATAACCTAATATAGGATTAGCTCCTAGAATTTAATCGATATTAACTATCTATAAGCGGACTCTTAATAAAGTAGATATAGTAAAGAGGAATACCCTAAGCTTATATTCGATTAGCTAGTAATGTCTAGAAATGAATATGGGACACCTCTATTTATAAATAGATCAGACGAAAGTTGGTTCGTTATACAGTATAGTCAAAGCCGTCTGGTTGCATTTGCGACAATAAAGAATTGCAGACGAAAGTATACTAAGCACGGACAGGTTGTAAAAAAAGTATGAAAGCACATTTGGAAATCCCGAATAGACTTGATAATGTGTGGAATTTGTCGATTCTGAGGTCCCAAAACTTCTTCTCATTGTTGAGCACCTTCGACGTTCTGTCAAATCTCGCCCATGGCTGGTTCCTGCTGCACTCCTCATGATTTCGCCTAATTTCCGAGTGGGCTCTCTCAAAGCCAACCCACTTCCCTACGTGATTCTCCAGCCCTCTCATTCGACCATGATGAAATCCCAAGCTGTCCAACAGACCTTCATGGCTGCCCGCGACGATGTTGAGGCAAAAGGCCAGCGGATCCACCCTTCTCAGGACCAGCCCGTTGTCGAGGACGAGGAGCTCGTAGCCTCCGGCGGGGTGCGCTCGGGCGATGAACTGGTTGTGGTCGAGCGTCTCGTCCTCGATGCAGATGGAGCGCAGGTCCGAGATGCAGAGCCACCCGCCCGATGCCGTGTTGCGGATCTCGAGCCAGCCGTCTCTCTCGATGAACCGCCACAGCGTGCCCATCGTGCCGTCGGAGACGGTGTGCAGCTCGACGTCGCCGTATACCAGGACGAGGAGCTTGCCGGACTCGCGGTTCTGCATGAGGTACTTGGCGCCAGACACGATGGGATCAACGTGTGGGGCGTGGGTCGAGGCAAAACTCTGGAAGGTGGTGTCTTGGATCGAAGAACTTGCGATCATGCTTGTGAGTGCTGCTGCTCCGCTTAGTTCCTTGGAGAGGGACGGGGCCTGCTCGCTCGTGCTCGTGTTGTCCTGTGCGTTCTCCATGACTGAGAAGAGCTGCTCTCCCGTTTGGTAATGCGAATTTTTCCCTTATTTGAAGACTGAAGTGCTTGAGAGTCATTGACTCTGCTTCTAATACCAAGACAGATCAGGTATACCCTTGGTTGTGGATGTCAGGTCGCGACAACTCCCGTAGTTGTTTATGAAAGAGCGTTTGGTAACCCGGGAAGTTGAGTTTGGGAGCAGGGAGGGTGGGCAACATTTACCTCGAAACAAGTGTAATCTATCAGCGAAATGCAGTCCAACTGGCTTTGCTAACGACGGCCAGTCTCCACAGCTGGCGGGAGCTGGCTCTAAACCCGGAAGCTGGCAACACGGGAAACCCTCAACTTGCTGTGGCTGAAAAGTACCAACGCTTTCGGTGATTTTGAAGTGCACGTGGTCAAGTCTCTGAGCCTTCGACCTAGTTCGCATTCTCTTTATCAGGCGGTAGATCGCCAGCTAGAGAACAGCCAATATCCCTTCGATGGAGTGAAATTAGCCCATTGCATGATCTCGAGTCTAACGCTTTGCCAGGCACCGGAGCACGACATTCCCCTCCGGATCTATGGCCGGTCGTAACTCTGTCATGAGCTTGGCCCAATAGGGGTACTGGATAGCAATGCAACGTAGAGCAGCTTTTCCAGTGTGATGGCTGGGGACCACCGCGGCAGATCTGCGAGGGTGTCCAGGCGGCTTGCCTCGTGGGCATCGATGTTGGAACGAAACAAATAGTCAAAACCCCTTCTATAGGCGATTCACAAGCACGATACTCCTCGATATCTAGGCGTACGTGGAAGATACTCCTTAGTACTGCCTCCCACTTGGCTATCGAATGGTGCCAAGAAACTTCCTAATATCAGATCCTTTTACGAAGTCAATAATAGACCAACCACTCGAGAACTCATTCTTCTCCCGGTTCAAACAACTGAGAGAACGCACATTGGCTTTTGGGCAGATGATTTGCGGTAAATGCAGACCTTTCCAGTTTCAGCTCGCGAGCTATTGTCGCAGTAGCAACTTGTGTTTAACCTCTGAAGCTCGGATGTCCAACAACCCAGCAGAGTTCAGACCCATGTAGTTGGAGGTATCTCAGCATCACGAGGCTAGGGTTTCAGTTGGGGCGGTTGCGGCCGCACATTTACGAAAGTTCATGTTCATGGGGTAAGTGAATGTTCGTCGAAGGACCGAAGGTATGTGCCAACGGCGATGGATAGGATTGTTTCCCTTTCATTGGAACTCCCCTCGATCGCGATGAGTAATGCCATGCTAAGCTTTGCTACGTGCTCTGTGGTGAGCTCTGTCTTTGTTCTCACGGCGGTCGTGTCCCTTGCCAGCTTCTCCAAATCCTCCACTAGCGAGGAGACTTTCTCTAGAAAACAGCCAACTTCTTTTCATCTTTAATTGACCACTAGAAATATTTTCCAAAGACCTGCCGACCGTCATTCTTGCCGCTTGTTGGAAAGAAGCCTTGAAATAATCGTGACGATCTCGTGACGTAACACAATCGTCTTTAGGCGTGTGCCCTGATATATTTCACAGGTATGTTATTTCACACGCTGCTGCTTTCACTATCCCCTGTGGCTCCCAATGCCGGGGCAGCTTTTCTGAATTTTCTGACAGCAAACCTTGGTCATGGGACACAACCAGGGCGGAGCACCACTTGGGCAGTCCCTGGAGTTTTGGTTTCCCAGGCGGACGGTTCCCTGCCTAGAGAATAGAGCAGGATAATATCCAACCAGGTGTTCTAAAGAGGAAGACGTGGCGTCTGATATGAAGAGTTTATATTTGCGACAACTATTGCTCGCTAACACTTTTACACTATCTTCAACACCATCTGCTCAGTCTTTCACCAGGAGCAATGGAAATGGTATCTCAATTTAAGCCATCGTAAACTTTGTGCAAAATCCTAAGTACCTTGAATCCGTATCGTATTCTACAGCTACACACTTTCAATTCTAAAATGGCAGCCTCAGTTTCTTTGCTGTAAAGCTTGAGAAATTCTGAACCAGCTCGAAGAGCCCGCTTCCCCTCTCTTGGGCCCATTCAGGGTTGTGTCGTCGAGCCATTTTCCTCGCCTCAGGGGTGTAAACTTCTGGCCTTTTCCACCTTGGCCTCTTCAATACCTCGGGAACGGTCGACAGCAGCGATCCGTCATCGGTCAGGAGGCTCGGCGTAATCTTGGCACCTTTCTCGAGCAGGGTCCCAATGAGCTCCGGGGGACAGGAGGGGATAGCGCATTCGAGGATACTTTTGCCGTCACTATCGACAGCGGCGGGATCCAGGCCGTGGTCGATAAAGGCCATGATGCACTTAGACAAGGCATCGCTCAGGTCCGGGTCATCGAACGGGTTCTTCTCTCCTGAATCTCTGTATAGAAGGTAGTGGACCGCCGTTCGCTCCCTAGCCTCCTGTTGTCTTCTGTTCCAAATGTTCTCGTAGGTCTGAGTGGCGTCCGTTCCACCTTCTACGAGTGCACGCACCATGTCCACCCGGGCGATCCGACCCAAGATATCAACGTCATTATATGTACATGATATGGCTAAAGCCAAGTGCAATGGTGTGACGTCTCGCATATCGGTGAGCAGCGGCGCAGTCTGTCGAACAGTCCGCTGAGGACGATACAGGCGAGCCGACACAGCTGCAGCCTGATCCTCGCCCACCCTGCTCTCCTTATCGTCTACACTTGTGACTTCAGAGCTGCTCCGATCTTCATCCGTCACTTTGGCCTCCTCTTTGATGGCCCAGTCATGATGCCCATTGCGAGATTCATCACTGTCTTGCCCTTCGCTGTCATGTACGTAGCCGATTTGAATATTGTCGGCGCTGGGAGCCTCGTAACTATCAACATTATTGTTATTTAGTTCAGCGCTGCTGACATTCTCGTTGTTTGCCGTGTTGTCGCTGACCTCGGGCTTGCCCAGGTCTTGACTTTTTGCTTTTCCCATCTCTGCAATCGACCAATAGGTGCTATATGACCCTGTCATGAGACAGTCTTTGTCATAGGCTATGTTAACGGTAAGAGGATCGTTGCCGTTACAACCTTCTTCAAGACAAAGCTTCACAAGTTTTTGCCAGAGGCTTGGATGCTCGTTTAACCACCTAAGACCTCCATCAATGCCCGAACTAGCTCGGCCGTTGCCCACGATCGCATAATACATTAGTTTTGAGTGGTTTGCATCGGCCAGGGCCTTGCTCTTGTTCTGCTTGATTTCACGCTCAGCGATCATTATCATATGATACCGCATTAAGAATTCAAGGTATGAAGTAGCGGCTAAGGTGCCAAGGGCGATTTCCTGGTGGCTGAGAGTCGCAATCTCGTCATCGCATGTAGTCCCCAGCGTCTCAAGCCACCGAGGTCCACAATTAATGGTAAGAGCTCGGCGGAAGTCATCGAGCAAGGCCTGGCTGGGGATTCTGGATAACCTCTGGCATCCGAAGGCTTGATGAATGAATTCCCATACAATGTTCTGGTCAAAGTGAGGGTATTCCTCTGGGCAATGAGGTCTGATATCGTCAACCCAATGGCGGAAATAGCGTCTAGATCGGCTATCATGAAATGTCAGCATATGCGTAAAAAATGTGAACCCAAGATTCAAGGTTAAAATAAGTAATTCGGCTATTGGAGGAATGTAAATTTACTCACGTCTTGTCCATGTAACGAAGTAACTGGATAAGAAGCGTCATTATCCGCTCCGCGCCGTTGAAAGAGATATCTGACGCCGTCTTGCCATCGAGCCAAACTCCATTTCCAAAACTTTGAACGAACGATTTCGCGGTCTGATGGATGAACTGCACTCTGATATTTCTCCCATCGAGATCCTCGTCTGGCTCTGGAACTTCCAGCAAGCCACCGGAGTAGGCCTTGACGCGCCGCCGCATCTCCTCAAATCGTACCTTATCTTTGGTTTGTACTAGTTTCAGAGGCTCTGGTAAGTCGGAGCCAGGAGGTAAGAGGTCTAAGGCAAGGAAAAACTCGTCCAAAGTGAGGGCGGTGGCGAACGGGGACGTGGCAAGTGCAAGCATGATCATCATGGTCTCATGGTCCCGGTCAGAGACTTTGCCCAGCATCCTGTGGTAGAAATTTGGGAGCTCATCCGGGAGGTCTGACAACAGCGAAATCAGCTCTGAGGTTGGGTTGCCATTGCAAAGAGGCTCCCACAGCTCGTCTATCACAAGCTTGACCCAAAGAAAGACCCCTTCTGCTCTGTCCACAATCTCCGTGAGCAAGGCATCAGTGCCATCGCGTTTGGCCTCGGCTATTCTGTCACTGGCAAAAGCCTTGATATCGCTGACCGTCCAGTCCTGCAGCGTAAGGTGGGGGTTGTCGCTTAGCATGAGATTGAAAGTATTCCACTCCCGACTGGACGCACAGATTCGGATACGAATTTTTTGAGTTGGGCTGGGTCGTACTAACGTCTTGAGAAATCGAGTAATTTCGTCCTTGCGACCTTCATACTCGTCCAAAGCATCAATGAACATGCAGACGTTGCCTTTCACGACTTGCTGGTGAGTAATAGCCCGCAAAGCTCCTTCGAGCTCAGACAGCGGCCAGTCACATTGCCCATACTTCTCCACTTGCTGTGTATAAAGTCCATCTATAGCCATGGTTAATGCCGGAATATCATAGAGAAGCTGGTAAAGAACTGCGCGCAAGAGTCCAATAAAAGACTTCTGAATGTCCTGTCCTCGGTCGTGGAAGAAGAAAGCAGGCATGGAGAGTAAGGTTCGATCCCGTGATGACAGACCATTAGGGGTGCGCGGATCCTGCAAAATGTACTTCATCAATGTTGATTTCCCTGAGCCCGGCTTTCCTTTGATCCAAAAGATGCCGTGATCACTCTCCATCCAGCTCTGGAATCCGGCAGCAGGATCAGTGAATATCCAATCGAAGGTGTGCTCGTGGGCGTAATCTATTTGGCTTTCTCTTTCCTTTATGCCCGCAGTTATGAAGCTGTTCAGAATCTCTGGTAAAGGGTTAGATACTGTTAGACGCATTTTTCACCTGGGCGGGGTCATAATTGTTCTCCCTTACGTTTCCACAGCTTATTTTGCTGCATATTGAGCTCTAAGCCATGGGTTAAGCTTGCCGAAAGATATATCGGACCGTGCTAGATTGGCTTACCTTGCTGCCTTTCTTCCGTCCTTTGTTGTACTTCTTGTAGACACTTCCCTACGGCACCCTTAAGTTTGATATATCCGTCATCTTCCCGACTGGAGAATCTGCACATCATCATGTGATTTGCGTTAATCGAATCTTTACGCTCCACAGGGCTATCCAAACTGGAGGATGCGTCATCGACAACCTATTGAGTAATTAGCACTCTCTGTTTTAGATGGTCAGTCATGTTACAGAAGCTAAATACCTTCCTAGATGCAACACTGGTACCCTTCCAACCTTGACCTTCCTGGAATGAATAGACTTTGAATAGATGCTCATCCAGCATACTAGAGAATTCCTCTCGAAGCAGCTCTAGGTGTGCACCGTCAGGCTTCAAATTTCTCAAAAGCTCTGCGTTTGTGTCAAAGCCCGTCAATTTGGCTATTTGCTCTGCAACCAAGCCGATTTTCGCATAAGAGCTTCCCCTGTGTGGGGTTCCAAAGAAGATGATGGCATGCGTTGACTGATATACATTCCGAAGGTCTTGGTCATCTTCACGAGCGGTTCTGGACCGCCGAAGGGCCTTGAAAAATCTGTTAATACTTTGGCCCGAAGGTTGTGCCCATTATGCTCAAGGGAGGGGAATCTCGCCTCTTTCAAAACAATACCACCAAGGCTGTGCACGATGAATATGATGGGTCGCTTCGGATCATCGCGCCGGTGAAGCTCCAATGCATTGAGAAGGGACCGACCGTGGCCACTGATGTTGTTCTGATTGGCCGGGCCTCTGAAGAAATGTGAAACGCGCGAGTCGTATCCATATGTCAGGATACGCGCGTTCGCGAAGTCATCGGCGAGCAGGTCTTTAGGCCAGAAGACAGTGTCAGGTAGAGAGCCGTCACCAGGGGTGGAGTCCGCCCCTTTGGCTCGCCGGTGCAGCAGAGCTCTAATACTAGTTCTCTGCTTAGTCGGAGCGGGGGCATGAAACTTCCAAGTCTTGTACGGATGACCTTGAATGCCGTGGACGAAGACAATGCTGTGGCACGACGGTCAGCATCCGGTCCAGATATGAACGTGCTAGGAATTAGCTGACTCTACAATAGGCGCATCACCCTCCGACAAGACGGTTATTCCCAGATCTCGCACGGAGGTGCCGTACGCATTCTGCGGCGGTAAAGCCCCTAGAGGCACCTCACTGGCGGGAGCAGTTGCAAATGGCGCACCAAGGACACCCGTTCGGGCCCCGCCACTGTCGAGCAACGACATCAGCAGGACCAGGAACTGAGCCCAGTTGTCTGATGTTCTAAGCTCCAGGAAGGCGCCCAGGCGCTGGCGTGTCGATTCTACGGCTCTGAAACAGACCATGAGGCTTGGATATTGACATCACCAGGGTCGGTCAGCATGTGCGGCTGACTGCTGATCACGTGAAGCCATCTCTTTGCAGGGGATATTTCGGTGCTTGAGTTGACGGTGGAATGGGGAAGGTATGTACTTAATATCCATTAGAGCAAGGATAGACATGTATTTAAACGAAAGGACTCCTGGTTGAGCAGCAGGCTATCCTTGTCTCACGTCTTCCTATATTAAATAGAGCTAGCTGTTATGCGCCATATTAAGGCAAGACGGCTCTGCAACTAGCTTGATACAATGGCAATACGGTAATTTGGGTCAAGCTGATATTCGCCCTATTCGGGTCACCTGCGATTCGTTCAGTGTTTCGCGCCTTCATCATAATTAGTTGGCGTCCCAAAGATGGCATTTGCTGTTTCATGTGACGCCTTCTCATCATGGTGCACAATGCAGCCATTGGCTGCTAGCGGCAACATGTCGCTGAGCCAGAATCAGGCAGCAACCGGAGGCTTTCAGCCTCTGTCCAGCACATTAGTTCACAAAATAGACGAGCTTGCGAACGTAGACACAAAGACTTTCATACATTCATATACAAAGCTGGGCATTTTGTTCTTTCTCTAGCAATCTGCTGCTCTCATACATTCAAATAAATGTCTTCACCTACGCCAGAGTCATCTATTGCTGCTCGCCAGACCGAACCGCTTCGCACATTCCCCCTAAAGGCTCTGCCATCCGGATGTCTAACCCGAGTGACCGCTGAACGAAATAAATGTTTCGAATTCTACGGCGCTTTCGATCATAAAAGCCTTGTCGCAGCTGTAACAAGTTTCATGGGAACATGCACAGATGCTGAACTACCAATCTTGTCAGAGATCATCACAAATTTTCTTGAACAATCGAGCCATGACTGCACAACAGTAGCCCCATGCCCGGATCTCGCAACGCAAGCATGTTGGCTGACTATTTGAGCTTGGCATCCGACTGACGAGTTTGTCATACCTCGATGGCACCGCGATGGCCGCATGTTTGACTGCTCATGCCACAGCTCGGAGGCGGAGTCGGGGAGGAAGATGCCTCATTCCAAGTACGCTGTGATCCTCCTGGGGCCGGTGACTCTGCTTCTAGCTCCAGGTCAGCAGTATGTCGATGAAATCTTGGTGGTGCGCAAGTGGTGGCGGGACAAGGAGCGTAAGCCGCTTGCGGACGCATTTGCAGAGTCTGGGAGGGCTCCCGTGCAGACAGGGCAGATGATCAGGTTCAGCTGGGGCCAGGAGGACTCGCCTGTACATCCAGAGCCCGATTCTAGCGAGAATGACCGCGTTTTCATGAGTGTATTGTACGGCAGCGCGGAGGAACTCAAGAACATGTGCGATTTTCGGGGAGCAGAATATGGGGAGATTGTCATGTGATGAGGGTAGCCAATTATCCGAGAATGTGGATTGGATGTTCAAGTTACTCTGGTCTTCTCCGGGGCTGGTGGCTTGTCCAGAATCTGGGCCCTCGCCTTCGTCCTCTTCTTCAATTCCGGAAGAAGCCTTACCTTCAAGCTTGTCAAGATCGGGTAGCGTTCTGGAGCCTGTGCCGTCTTTTGGTAAATTAACGCGGTGAAAGTCACTGAACCCAGCTGATGCTCGAGCAACGATAGATGAAAGAAGTCAAGAACGTACTACTACTGTATTATTTACTATATCGCTCCTAATCTGAGTAGCGATCCTTAGATCTAGCCTCTGAATGGGCGTCGCCACGGTGGACCTTGCGGTGTCTACGCAAGTTTGAAATAATGGAGAATTGTCGGCCACAGCCCTCAACCTCACAGGCAAATGCTGTAGAATTTAGTTAGTATGGGTCGGGCAAGATAATGCGACTCGAAAACATTGCACTCACGTTTTTCTCCCGTGTGACTGTACAAATGGGTTTGCAGAAAGCTTGGGCGCGTGAATCGCTTATCGCACACCTTGCACTTATACTTCTTCTGAGTGCTTGATGATACCTTAGAGCCAAAGTGGCCCATTGTGGATTCGGACGTAGGGATGATAAATAGCGGAGGAACAGTGGCAGGAGGGTTTTCCAAGCTGGGCACATATATAGGGTTGTAATGCGTCTCATTCTCATTACCCAAAGTCGTTCTTTGCAGTAAGTCTTTCATGAAGTACAGAGACCCGTCATCCAGCGAAGAAGAGTCAGCATTGTCTTCATATTCTGATTCTTCATTGCTAGGGGGAAGTGCTGCCAATGCTACCTCCCGAAAGTGATTACTGACATGTTTTAAAAAGGTATCGTAGGCAAGATGCCGGGATTCGGGACCGCAAAATGGACAAGTAGGCAGCGGCCATTCGTCCGATTTGGCATGAGACTGCAAATGGTTTGCCCATCCCCTTGTCCGTTGGAATGTCTCGCTTGCTGCAGAGCATCTTTCATATAAACAACAGTATGGAACGAGGTCGTCATATATGTGCTGTCTGCATGGTGTTATGTTGTTACTCTCAGCACAATTGGGCGTTAGGTGATACTTACTTCCATTGATCACGAGACATAGGGCCTCGTAGCTCACGCCAGCAAGCTGGGCAATCAAATGTTCCAGATGTGTCGGCCCCCTCGGGTAATGGTGGAACTCTAGGTCGCCCTTCCATGGCTGCAGATGCTGTCGTAGAATATGAAGCGAAAGTGACAATGGACTCAGTATCGTCAAAACCCGGAACAGTTTCGACCCTTTTCGAATGGCTTTTACTTCGTTCGAGGCTACCTGAAATATCTGGTGCTGTTGACTGCCTATTGAGATCCGCAATGGAAGAAATTGAGGCACTGAAGCTCGAGGACTGCTTGGTTGTTGACTTGGTCGTGTCTGTGAGATGAGGGTTTGTGTTCGAAAATAAAGATTCGCTTGGAGGGTCGGTGACAGTCCTGTTCTCGCAATTTTCATCCAAAATTTCTGGAATTTCGCTCATCTCAAGAATTTGATTATGCATCAGTTGCGCAGATGATATTTGAAAGGCTCTGTCTGCATTCAATGTCCCCAATCGTTCTACCATGTACTTATCAAGTTTGGGGAAACGATCTCTAATCTTTCGACAGTACATGAGAGCTTGGGGAGTCGCAACGTCAAAGACCTCAATATCGTGCTGCGATGATTCCTCCTGATCGTCGAATAGGCCCATTGCTGGGTGTTCAATGGCTTGGCTGAGGTCCATCAAGCAATCGATGTATGTAGAGATGTCGTCTATGATGTCTTCGCCGGTGTCTGAAGCTTGAAATTCCGAGGCCGCGTCTGAGTCGGGGAACAGATTCATCTGCAAGCTTTCTGAAGTTTGCAGGAAGAGAGTTACTTGCTCTTGTATCCGTACCAGATCAGTCAGGCCCGGAGTGGAGCTTTGTTGCTGGCCCTCCTCTTGCAGGCTTACGACTCGACGGATTTCTGAGGATAAGACCCTGCTTAGTTGTAAGAAGAGCGACAACACGTTATGTCTTAGCTCAGAACTTCTGGTCAAGATTTCGTCTAGATGGCCCTCTTCAACAGAGAAGCCCTCACCCCATAAATAGAGCCGACGCAATTCATCTTTATAGCGCTTGATGGTGTCCAAGGACGAATATATTGGGCTGCTGGAAGCACAACACTCCTTCAATAGGTTTGAGAAGAGGTCAAATATAGCATGGTAAAAAGAGCCAACGATTCCCAATGGGTAAGAATACCCACCAGGCTCCGAGAGCCAGTCGTGTACATCCGCGATGATGGCTTGGTTTGAGGACATGATGTGGAAACGAATCGCCTACATCCATCCAGTAGGGCTGCCGGCATCGATTATTATTACGTAGCAAAGACTTGGATCGAGGCGAGTGCGATTGGCACTGCTATAGCCATCTGTTTCTGGAGATGGCTTGACGCTGAGCGGGGTTCCATCACGTGGCAAAGATTGTGCAATTCTCAGCCTGATTCTCCCCTCTTGCAGCTTACCGCAATTGAGGAAAGGTATTTCGTTAGAATTCCACGTGCTAACGCTTGCTCTAAGCTTGGCTGAACTGCCGCTGGCAAAAAGATGAGCGGCGTCGAGCTCATTGTGGGCACTATCTTGGGAGGCGTTCCTGTCACAGTCCTGGCCTTTGAGAAGTATCAAACGCTGTCGAGTGCTGTGTCGAGATTTCGCAACCCAAAGGAAGTCCTGCGAATGCAATCAAAGGTTGGTGCACAGAGAACAATTTTTCGAAATAATGCCATCAATCTTCTTTCATCACTCACAAACGACCGGGAATTGGTTCAATCATGGATGGCAGAATTATCCTGTTCAAGCAAAAGACCGAAGCTGCGTAAACGCCTCACAAAAAGCTTTGTCTTGCCGGAGATATACC